>JAUYWI010088619.1:0-12463 GCA_034780595.1 Parotoplana pacifica
AAAAGCGAAAAAAGAAGGCCCCACTGAAGTGAAATGAAGGAGTATGCAGGTGGAGCCTGGACGCAGTCCACGTCTAAATCGTCGAGGAATAAGCTAAAGGTGATTCAAGGGAAAGCAGCATGACGCGTTACCCGTTTGTGTCCAGAGCACGAGGTAATTGAAGAAGACCCTTTCTACAAAGCAGCCACTAGGAGCTCCAAAGAAAGACTCAGGAAACACTCCAGTTGGAGGGAAACCGGGAACAAGGCTAGCATCATGGCAGATTACAACAACTGAGTGAAAAAACGCCAACGCCAGAGACGGCAAGAAATCCACTCTCTCATCCTTAACATGTCCAACAACACAGAACCCAAGACACGATACAGCATCTAGATAGCTTGAGCGAAGTAGATATCAAAATTCGACTCAGCGTATGAAGGTGTTAAGAACGGTGGAACGGACATTATTCTTCTGGAGGGTGGCAATAGAGATTTTAGCTGTTTTACCACAGGTAAATGGAGTTTGTTTTCACTAAAGCTGAAGTAATCGCGATCGAGAAGACCTTTGGCAAAGTTAGAAATAGTAGGAATTACAAAATTTGTATTCCCTTTGACAGTAAGGCCTAACTCTCGAGTTGATCAAGAGTGCTGGAGCCAAGAACAAAGATAAGAATTTTGACAAGATCATGAAGAGAACTAGAGAGCTTTATAACAACGGGTGTTAGATTGAACTTCAATAGAACCTCTCTCACTGCAATATCAGAGAAAAGGAAGAGACCGATCAGGCCGCCAGAAATAACTGCTCGGAAAATCAAGAAAACAAGAAGATAGATAAAGAGTTGTGCGGTCATTGCAACTCGTTATCATCAAACCAAAGAAGGCAAAGAGAACTCAAAGATCACTGGTACTTCGAAGTTGCTAACAAAGATGCGCCTATAAGACTCTTCATGATATTCCCAGGAAAGAAAGTGTGACCATCAGGCAGCTAAATGGACTATCTCCATAAGACTCTAACATGACGAATGACACCGTTGAACACCTTCTGACTGAACGTGACCGTCAAAGGAGCATCAGAGAAGTGTTTAGCTTCAACGCCAACTTGCAGCTACACTTAAAAATCTGAAAAAGCTATTCGAGTTTATTAGGATGGCAGGGCGCTTTTAAGCACCTTAAACCGTCAGAAACAAGAAAAAGAAGAACCACTTTCGAAATGTGCCGCCACAACTGAATCTTGTATCAGGTACTTCCTGAACCTTTGTCCAGCGCGCTACCGATTTCGTTTCTGTTGAACCGAAATTTCTTGTATTTAAATCCTGATTTTGTTAATAAATTATTTTAAAGTTTTTGGTAAGTTATATATTCATTAAAGTATTTTAGAAGTGCGCTAAATAATATTCGAAAAAGCAGTACATTTCATGTATGTATATAAAGGCAAATATTAGTAAAAGCGATAATGAGCCTATTAATTATTACAATTAGTAAAATTTGGTCTAAGAACTCTCCGATAAAATGTCAGAGTAACTCAGTTATTTTTTTATCTTAGAAAAAGTATATTTGCCTTGACCTTCAAATGCTGAAATTATCAGACCAAATTTACTAGTAGTGTCCTCCAGCCTTAATAAATGGTTAAATAGTTCAACTAAAATATGTTCAAAATTATGATGTACGCACCCAAACAGATTTTCAAATTAATTTATCGGAGATGTGATGAACTATGTACATATGTACTTGTATAACATACACTTGTACATAACATGTATTAATAATAGAAATCTTCATTCATTTTTCAAATGATTTGTACAATTACTAATTGGAACGGGGTGTTGTTCATGTGTTCACAGTTAGACATTCCCACTTAACAGCAATAGATTTCTTTATTATCAGGAAGACCGAGATTTCCGAGTTGGTTGTTGCAACATAAATTTAGAAGAAAAAAACTGTGTAAATTTATATATGTATAACAAATTAAGACGACATGACTATATTATGGCATTATCAGTTATAGTCTCATCTGAAATTAAATTGTTGCTTTAATTTTACATAAACAATAAACAAATTTTTCAAAAAAAAGAGAAATAATTAAATATGACGAATAAAGACTAAACCATAGATATTTCTATATTTTCAGCAGATTTACCCAACAAATCAGTAAGAGTTAATTTTATTTTACATTTATTTGCTCCTTTTAATGTCGCATGATGGTCCTCTAAAAAAGAGTGCACAATTTTAGAAAACTAGATACCGTACCTAATTTGCTTTTTACAATACAATAATTTTAGAAGTTAAGGAATCGTATTATAAAAGTCATGTACAAATAATCATATAGAAAAACCCTATTGGAAAAACAGATAAAATCTTAATATAAAAATCATCGAGATAGGTTTTTCCTTTACCTAACAGAAGTATTTTAGTTTTTATTAATTGTCAGTAATTCTTAATTGTTAGTATAAACTTACCACATATCTAAAGAAAATATTGTATTTGAAATTGCTTTACTATTTTACTTTTTACAATAAACTACTTAATTCAGCAGATTTACTCGAATCAGTAAACATTAATCACTAAATTTTATTTTATACGTTTGTTTTCTAATTTACCGAATGGTCATACTTATAAAGTTTACTTTATATGCAGATATTTCACAGCAAAAAATGCCTTATTAAACTCTATTTTGTTAGAACAATTAAGAAGATTATTTGATTGCTATTTAGGTGATATGGGAAATTTTTCTTCAACTATAGATTTATTGTAATAATTTTAATGTAATGAAATACAAAAAAACAAACAGATTTCTAATGAGCACAGCATTAATGCATAAATACTGTGTTTCCTATTGATTTCTTTCTAGAAAGTCATGTTTGTTATCCATTAACTGCTTGTTTGTCTTTCAGTCGCCGCAAAATTCTACATTTGACTTTTACTTAGCCATCATCACCGTGCTTGTGGGTCTATTCACCACAGTATGCACGGAATAGTTGGGATGTAGAGATGCCAGTTTGTAATTGATGACATTTCTTTTCACTTTTGCTTATCACATTTTGCTAATTCATATTTCATATAAAAATCAAGTGTGTATTAATAAATTTGTTACCATATGAGATTTTGTTTTGTTATTTTAGGGAGAATGATGAATCTACACCCAAATCACAGAGAAAATAAAATAATAAAACTACCTACACACTTTGGTAACTGAAAATCTTGAACATGTTTTTATAGTTTATGGGTTTGTGGCATATTAAACCTTTTTCATTTACAGATGCATTACCTATTTGTGGATAAATGTAAAACGTATAATGCAAAATAGTACATGAAACCGTAAGTGACATTGGATAATTGAATGATATTCTCTGTGCAATCAATTAAATACAAAGACTGCTATTCTGGTATTTAAAATGAATTATTAAATTTCATAAGCATTTATTTTTGATTATTTAAACAACAAATAAATAAAAGTAAAATAACCACTAACATAAAATACAAATTTTTTAAATAACGCAATTAAAATCGTTTTCCACAATAAATAGTATATACCGGGATTAGTTGGACACTTTTCTTGGGAATAGACGAGGAAATTTACATTACATTAAACCAAATAAATACATATTTAGTATCATTTTCACTAAATCACAGCTAATTTAAGATGTACCATAACTACTGAACGCAGTAGACATAATTGTTTATTCCATAGAAGTTGGACAATTTTAGAAAATTAATTTCTAAACATAAAAGGCATGTTCCAATAAACACTAGATAAACATTATTTGGCACAATTTTCATTACCAAAAACAATCTTTGCAAGCCCACTTGTTACATGCACACGTATGGCAAAGTATCCTCTGTATTCATCCATGCAGCACTAGAGACGTGGCAAATGAAATGATTTTGTGAACTGAACTAATGTCATTAGTTCCTGTAATTGTAAATTATAACCTGTAAATTGTAAACTGGATTTCATTAGTGATATAAATTGTAAAATTGATTTTACAGAGACAGTAAATGGTAAAATAGCAGCCTGGATGGAATTCTTATTACTATTGTAATGATATTAGCTTACAATTTTACTAAAAAAAATATAGAATGATTAATTTGAGATATAATTAGCTTTGCATTCTTATGTGGATATTGCATTGCTGTTATTGTTAACTTTTTTCTAAAAATAAATTAGTTTGAAATAGCATTTACTATTAGGAAGTGTGCTCTACAATAACTGATGTTAACCTGAGTTACTCACTTCATGCCAAAAATACAATTATTTTAAACTTAGGTAAAGAAGGTGGTTTATAATGAGTGTCAAAATGTGTGAGTATTTTGGTTAGGTTGATATCGAAACATAGATATTGTTTATTACTTTTAATATGTATGATACAATATCTATGTGCCACATTTGACCAGCGCCTCAAAGGCCCTCTGCATACCAGCCCTCATTATTTACCTGCCCGCGGTGTGGCTGCCAAGCTAAAAGGAGAGGTGCGTTAAGCAAGCGCATGGCGCTTAAACCATGTTTTTTTATACTGCCTTGTAGGTTATACCTACGCCGATAACTGTGGTTGACGTCAGCAAAAGCATCCGGTCACAATACACTATGCCACAACATGAAATGGACAACGGGTACCGTGTAATCCACGAACACGGCTAAAGAATCGAGTGGACCTCAAAATAGGGACATGGAATGTCGGATCAATGATATGCAAAGAAAGAGAGCTGATCGAAGTATTCAAGAGAAGGAAAATCAAAATAGCTTGTGTACAAGAAACTAGATGGAGTGGAAAAAGCGCAAGAGAAATGGGCGAAGATTACAAGGTCTTTTACAGTGGAGAACAAAATACAAGATATGGGGTAGGCATTATCATTGACTCTTCCTTGAAGGACAGGATAATTGAGGTTACTAGACCACCAGACAAACTTATAAGAGTGAAGCTAATCATTGGAGCAGAGTGCTGGAATCTTATTTCGGCTTTTGATCCACAGACAAAACTCGATATACCTAACTTAAAAACAAAAATTCCATGAACAACTGGAAGACTTAATGAAACACCTAATGAGCAGATAATAATAGATGTTGTCATAAATGGGCATGTAGGGAGAGAGGTTGGACACTTCAAAGAAAATCATGGAGGAAAGGGCTTTGGAGAGTGAAATGAAATTGTGAGTGAATACTAGAGAGTGTAGAAAGCTTAGATGTAGTAATTGAAACACATTTTTCACAAAGAAAGAACACCTAATTACCTACAGAAGTGGAGGAAACGCTACACAAATTGACAATATAATGATAAGGAAGGAAGTTTTTAAAGTGGTGGAAGACAGCAAAATTATACCAGGACAAGAAGTAGTTGCACAGCATAGACTTCTTTGTACAACCCTCAACTTAAAAGAAATTTACACCTAAGATTAAACTGGAAACTGGGAGAAAAAAACAGGGGTTCAGGGAGAATTTTAAGGAAGGAAAAGGTGTTGAAGAAACATGGAAAAATATAAAAACCACTATACTAACAGCAGCAGAAAAGGTATGCTGAAAAACTAAAGAAGGAAAACTAATAGAAAAAAAGATCTGGTAGTGGGACAAGGAAATACAAGATTGCATAAAGAGCAAAACGGAAAATTTCAAGAAGGACAAAAAAAGAGAACTGATATCCGAAAAATGGAATACAAACAATATAGCGGATAACAAAAACAACAGTCGCCAAGGCAAAAGACAAGGCGTATAAAGAGTATAAAAAGGGGGAGGGGGTCTAAAATAAGACTTGTACACCCCCCCGAAAAATTATAGCTGCTCACGTACTATAAATGCAGTTGAAACCTTACATACCTATAAAATATAAGAAAATTTGTCTATGTAGTTGAAGGTCAATTAAAATCTGATCCACAAAAGTTAAATTTTGTAAAGTAAATGACTCATAGAGATCGTTTATGGATTGAAAAACATTCAATTTAGAGAATTTGTTGTTTTATTTAATCATAGATATTGGCCGGTATGCATAATGCTCTCTTTACTAATACAGGGCAATCTGACTTAACACAAGCTAGCTAAACTTGTGTTAGTTGAGTCAGGTAGCACCCTACTTAAATCATGCCTAACACAAGCTGCCATGTATTAGTTGATACACGGACTTATTTGCTATTCATAATTCGCTCTCAATTAACACAGGTTATGTAGAAAATAAGTAAAATATGATTGGCGCAAAATATTGCAGATTAAATAAATAAATTGATTAATACATTATTATATGTATATGTTTCCTCAATTCTTGGATTGCTCACACAATTAAGTCTGTTTCATAGAACATGTCGACTTCTGAGAAAAAGCGGAATCCTAATTTTACAAAAAATGAAGATTTGAATTTAATTCAATTCTACGAAGAAAACCATGAACTTACTGACGCTCAACTCTCTAAAAGTGTGATTCCAGAAACGAAAAAGAAGTTGTGGCAACGAATGGCTGATGCAATTAATGCAAATAATAGTGACTACAAAAGAACAGCAGAAGAATGTCACACAAAATTTCGCAATTTTAAGTGCCTACTTCGTGCTTCTCTTTGTGAAGCGAAAAAGACAAGCGGTGGACCACCTGTAGCTGGTATGAGCGCACACGAACAAACTATGCAAGCTGTTTTTCTGACCATCCTTCTTTTCACGGAATTGGTGGATGTGAATCGGGAACTGAAAATATTTTAAAAACGACTCATTCTGGAAATAAGGACATTTCTTGTGCTACGATTTCTTTAAAAAAGATAAACTTTTTCCCTATCACCCCAAAAAGATGATATCCAAAACACTCCGAAGCGTCAACGTAAATTCGGTTCTAGCATAGAAAACCTACAAATGGAAACCCTCAAGAAATGGTCGAGAAATTTAGATCTGGAATACGAGAATTTCAGAATGACTTGTTGAAGAGGAAGATTCCTCGTTTCTGCAAGAATCAGTGCGAATCGTATTTGTCTATGCTGATGAGTGATGATAATAACTTCTAATATATTTTGTTGATTCGTAGAAATTTATATATGTATATGTATAGCGTATTACTATGTTTACTTTGGGATATTTTTTAATAAAAAAAACTTCTTTGTAATTTAAAAGAAATATATGTATTTAAAAATGCCATCCTTTCTGTAACACAAATTCAAAATAATGGTTCAAATTTGATTTTTATTGATTATTCTACTTAAAACAAGTCTCCTACCTGTTTAAAATGTTCAATGGACCTGTTTTATCTCGAGAACCTGTTTAAAATTTAAGAATTCATTATGGATAGGCAAGCCTGTTTTAGCATTTATTTAGTGCCGACTTTAACTGCAACATATGGATTAGTAAATCAATAATCAAAGAACAAAAAGACCAAAAACACATTTGATATTGTAAAAGTAAACTGCTAACAGTGCTACTAATGATATATAAAACAGTAAAATTATACTGAAATCTAAAATAAAGAAAATTACTAAAAATAACAATAATTAATATACTAGCTAATAGTTATCCCATATAATTTTTGAAACAATGACAAAGCCATGGACTCAGGTTGGATGAATGTTGGATATAAATTGATGTCTCTATTGTGCTGGCTAGTTAATGAATTGTCTTGAATCTGTAAAAAAACGTTTTGTTTGTAATGTACAATATCAAAACAATTGGTTCACTAGTTTCAGAGATGTGAACAACTGGCCTTTAACCCAGCTATGTATATTCACATTATGTTTGCACCTTGTGTACTTTAACCTAATCAAATAAACAAAACAGTTTCATATAAAACCGTTCTTTTTGCGCTTTGATAATCCATTTACCAATTCATACACTCTTGTTCATAAGTCAGTTTCTTCTACTGTTTTATATTATCAGAAAAAAGATTTGTAAAACACTAAGACATGTGATAATACATATACAGTTAGAAAAAATATGGATAAGGTTGGCATTGATTTTATGATGGATTTATAAGTGTTGAATTCCTCGATATAATAACCTAAGATGAAATAAAGTAGTTTGTGCTACAAAAGATTAAAATATCAAATTTCAATTTATAATGAACTAAAAGTATCTACATAATTGCTTCATTGGTAATAGGCATCAAATATGTTACATATCTATACTTGAGCAAAGGGGGACAGGGGGCGTGTCCCCTCCCCGAAATTCCAAAAAGGGGAGGGGGTCAAAGTAGAAAAGGGGGAGAGGGGAAGAAGAAAAAGGGGGAGGGGTAGCAAAAAAGGAAAAAATTGAAGAGCTCAGGTATGATATGGTCTCTATATTAATAATAGATATAGAGTAGGACCTGTAGGGACCTATAAATTAAACAAGTCGTCATTATTTGACATCTAGATATGTGTTTGTTGGTCACCAGAGCAAACGCTAATAGGTATGTCATAAGATGAATAAAATACACAAGTTTACAAATTTAATCTGGAAAGTCGTTGGAGTAGCTTCTCACTCATGTTTTAAATTTATCCCATTTTAGGGATTATTTATCATCTCTATAATTAGGAAATGTATTCATTTTTTGCAAAGTACTAATAATAGAAGAAAAATTGCATATTCGACAAAATATTGAAAAGGAATAATTACATACATACCTACAAAACATTTAAAGTCTGATCAAAATCCATTATAAAGTTTCATTAAAGGGTGTCCAAGTAAATATTTGTTTCAGTATTGCACTAAGAAATATTTAAATATGTAGAATAAAATCTTTACTGCAGCAAACATTCAAAATAAGAAATAAAAAATACTATCTGTCAAGCCTTCGATAGTACTATCATCATAGTAATGAATACAATCCAACCAAAGATGTGCAAAATATATAAATATGGCATAAAAACAACATCTCTTCAAGATCAAATCAAAACTATGTAATCAGATGCATATTGTTCTCCATTCAAGCTGAAGTATGATAAGATGACTTCTCAAGCTCGGTGATTGAAAGTACCATCTAGTATACCCAAAATCCATGAAACACTCCAGTCATAAATGAAAAATGTAAAATAGTTAAACAATGAATATGGTGCGGGACTTTGGACCTTCAGCGGTGTGTTTTAACCAGTTTTATGTGTACACAACCATCACTCTTCCCATAATCTAGCTATTATTAAAAATGTAAAAGGCTATAAGCACTAGTTGATCAAAAACAACTTTAGAGATGTTGTAATCATTACAACAGAGAAAAGTGGCGGATCATGGCAGCCAACCTCTACAGGAGACGGCACTGATGATGAGGATGAATCATTACATTTGAACCATAGATATTGTATATTACTTTTAATACAATATCTATGATTTAAACCAACAATGTATATTCCTTAATAAGAAATGAATGGCCATGGTTCATTGAAGAACCAATATGACAAATAATACCAAAAGATATCATAAGTGTGGTTATTATAAGAAATGTTATTAGGAACAACTACATACATTACTGCAGTTTTTAGTAATGCTACCAGAACTAGTATTACTAAATCTATTGATTAAAATAGTTAATGGGAAAATTAATAGTATTATAAGTGATAGAATGTTGTATAACAATCATGATTTGGACCTTATGTTTTAGCCATTAAATTAGCGCTCACTAATGATGTATGTTAAGATTATTATTTAATTGTAAAACAATACAATATTAAAGTTAAATTAGTTTTCTGAAAATTTCCAAAAAATCTGAATAAAAGTGGGCTCATTGAGGTCTGAATATTTCAAATATTTTCCATGAAGCAAATAAAGCCTGATAATATTTTCGATGCAGTTTATCCAAAACGGGTCTAGCTTTTGAGATATGACCTTCTAATTAATTGATGTCCCAAAAATTTAACCCAATTCACACATAATAGCACTAAAAACAACAGCATGATAAAACACTACAATGTACTTGGAAAACAGGATTCTAGTAGACTTCTAAATGGTCTGCCACTTATTCTGATGGCTTAACTATGCACGAATTCATGGACAAGGGATATCCGCGATGAACTGGCAGCCACACCTCTCAACACCTACAACAACAACCAATCAACAGCAAACCTGGGCTTTTGGTCACCGGAGGTAGTAACGCAGCGCACAGTCTCTGGGACAGTCTGCTAGTCGCTGGAGACATACAATCCAACCCAGGCCTAATATGTTACGCTAGCATTCCAACCATCAACAACAAAACCAACATCTTAGATGAAATTGTGGTCACAAGCTAGAAAGATGCAGCAGCATACACAAAATCCAGAAATCACAACTGAACATGCCAGAACTGCCTAGGAATACATAAAAAAACAATGAACAATCATGGACACATAACATGCGATGTGAAACAAAGAAGCCAGTCGCCTCTTAAAACAACAATTAAATGGACTGAGTGTGGGATTGACTTCACCCAACAAAGATCCAGTTAAATGCAAAAACTGCAACACAGAAATCCACAAGAAGTGCAAGAACACATCTAGAAAAAAACTGAAAATAATCCAAAGAGTCAACCAATACATGAGAATGCAAAATATGCAAATCCAGAAACAAAACAGGTTAGCGAAAGCCCATCTGAGTTTGATGTCAGAGGCAGCCTCAGAAAAATGCAATGGAACGCAGACGACAATAGAAACGAAATCCAGGGACCCATCTAAAAGCAAAGGAGAAGGCTTCATCACCTTCATCAAAGAAAATATCCCGTACAAAGAGATGCAACATAACGAAAACATCGAAATCAAATCAAGATTTAAAGGTAGCAGTACAATCATCAATGTGTTCAACCCACCACACAGAAATCTCGAAAGACAGGGACAAGAAATCTTCAACCCTAACAACAAAACCATATGCGGAGACTTTAACGCACAAGACACACATTAGGACTCTATCCAACATACTGACGTTAGAGAAGAAAAAATCGGAGAAAGGAAAACCCGATCCCAAGTCACAAAACCTGCAAAAAGAAAAAGTGATCATCTGCTGAGTCAACAAAGCCACTCTCAATAACAAATACAACAAGCAAGAGGGACTAGATATGGCATCTCAGACAAGCCCTCAACAACATTAAAACAAAAACCATCATCCAATGGGTCCCGGGTCACTGCGGGCTGCCTGGAAATGAGCTTGTTGATGCCAAAACCAAAGAATCAACTAACAAAAAACCACTAAACAAAAACATCACCTACGGTACCTCAATCTCAATTATCAAGCAAAAAATAAGAGACAACCCGACCAACCACCCAACAGTCAAAGAAATTTACAAAAGCAAACCTAAAGGCCACCACAACAAGGGGAAACTGGAGCATCTATTCAATTCATTTAGTCCAACAAAAAGTCTCATCGACGGTTCTGACCCTACCTGTCAAACTGTCACTTGTGTAATGAAGACCATACCCACTGGCTTCAAGAATACGCACACATTAGACTGCGGTGTTTCCAAGTATATGGATGCAGTGGAGACGTACCTCCAGCAATTCGGCAAGCGATGTCAAGTTTTAATCCTAAATTCGAGCACAACAAGTTTGTAGTATTTGCTGCAGACAAGGTCACTAGTAGGTTACAAAAATGCAAATTTAAGTTGCATAAATGGTCCAAGTGCCTGCAGAGGTCGGTCAATATATTTTTACTATGCTGAAATATATGGGCAAGTTGCAGCGATTCACTTCAAACTTACACTGTATGTAGATGTCTATATAACATTTTCTGAAAGTTTCAAATTATTTGTCTAATCAAAACTAACATTTTTGATAGTTCTAATTTTGATATTATTTTGAGATAGGAAATATTATGGGTAGCATCGAAAGTAAAATTACCAAAAATGTTTGTTTTGATTAATCAAATAATTTGAAACTTTCAGAAAAAGTTTGTGATATTATTTAGATATTTGTACTTTAAATTGAAAGTAAATGAAAGTACTTTCACCGATATTTTTCAGCATAGGAAAAATACATTGAGTGACCACTGGAGGCACAAGGAGCATTTGTGCAACTTAAGATAAGAGCATGTCGACAAAAATACTATAAACCTTTTGTGATCAAATCTAGGATTAAACTCGAACTAGCCTCCGGTCTAATTCTATGTAGATATCTAATACATAAAAATACACCAACTTTACTTTCTTTCCATTTTGCGCCGTAGTCTGTCGCATCTCTTCTAGTTGGTAATACCGCTCAACTTGTTGCATGTATTCATGTAACGAGTGATAGGAGGCTTCACTTTCAATCTGAAAAGATTCAAATCGCAAAAATACGTAATACTCAGTGGACACTGATATTTCAAATTACCTATTATTTTGAATGATACAAATCAATCTGATTGTATGAACACTTTAAGGAAATGGTTTAAAGAAAGTCTATTATGAAATTATGAACAAAATAGCCTTTTAACTCAGAAAATATCAATAGAAATAGATAACAGCACCTTTTTTAAAAATCACACGCGAGTTGGATTTACTCGGGGAACATAATTTAACTATACAGGGTGGCCCATAAGTCCGTATCCTCAGTCATAATTATTAAAAAAATTGCATTGTATAACTTTATTTATTTACAAACAATAAAGTTTAATGTAGG
>JAUYWI010088630.1:0-12463 GCA_034780595.1 Parotoplana pacifica
ATACTACTTATTCATACTACTCGCAAGTGATAGCCCAGTACAGCTGTTTCGGCCTTGTTTGGCCTCATCAGCTAGGCATAATCACAGCCTGAGCAATATAAATGTTCGTATATTTCATATCAAAGCATAAGAAGAGGGAAAATAGAAGATGTTCAGAAGAAATATGTTGGAAAGCCTGTTTTCTTATTAAAGGGGCACTCACGCTGTCAAAGCAGGTCCTGGCCAATTAATGTGTTAAGATCAATAATAAAAACCAGTAATACTTTGATAAAATATACTACTTATTCATATTACTCTATAGCTAAATTGTGGGACATAGTAAGTGACAATTCTCTGACTTTGGTGCATACATATTCATCTATTGGAAGTTATACCATTTCGTGTAAACCAAGAGTAAAAATGATAAAGTATGAGAGTTAACTCATTTAAAATAAATGCCTACAAAATAATATTTTTATTTACTCTGATAAATAGATAAATTTTCATTTAATTATAACACTTAAAAGTTATTTTAGCAAAAGAGAAGGGTTTACATGTCATTACTACTTTTTTTAAAATCAACTACAAGTAGTATAACAAAAACATATTAATTATTGTAAAAAAAATTATTTTTTAAAACTTTGTTGTTTGTTAGTTTTTATAGTGGATACTCGTACTGGTTTAATATAATTTATGTATAATTATCTAATTTGTTATTTAAAATATTTTTATTAATATGACCAAAGAAAATATGCTACGCTCATTCTAAATCGATTGAATCGTTTTCGAGCAATCTGTGATTAACCTTTAGACCTCCCCCCACGGGGGGACGACAAAGGATTAAGTTTTAGTTGGTAGGGGGCACACCAACAATGCCCCACTTTTGCAAAGAATACTGTTTAAATTCTATTATTTCAATTACAAAATTTGTCACACGTGTGCTACTGCTACTCTCAAAAGCGTGTCAGAAGCCAATAGTATCTGTTTTTGGGTCTCGAATAATGTTTTGCTACAGGGTGGCTTAAAAGTCTGCATCATATTTAGTTAAATAAATTAAATATTATGTACAATATTACTTTCAAGTAGTATTGTATTTTATTATAATTTTTTTATATAAATAACAATATATTTTTTATGTTTTTTATAGAAAAAATATGATAAAGACAATACTACTTGCAAGTACACAATATTTAATTTATTTTTGCTAAAAATGATGCAGACTCTAACCCACCGTGTTGGTAGCGGTAAACATTTTATTGGTTCTCTAGTAGAAAGTTACCGACTTCTACAAGGTCTTTGGCATTCTTAGGGTCAGTATTTTTACTTGCGGATCCTTCACGGAGAAGGTTTCAAAGTCATTGCAAACTAGGTAACTCGGCAGCACCCATGAAAGTTCTGTAACAGCATGGGGGAAATCTCTGATAGCAACTGCGCTAAAAATAGCCAATACAATCGAATTTGCATTCAAATGGCTCACAGAACTCGAACTATGTTCAAATGGCTACAACCCCAGCATCAGGAACTAAGTGAGACCAGGAGGACAGTTCTGCTAATAGAACCTGAAGTCTTCCAAGATTGTCTTCCAGTGCAAAGACTCATCACGAGGCACGAATATCATTATATTAACATCATGAATGCACGAAATACGACTATCATTATATTAACACCATGAATGCACGAAATACGACCAACATTATATTAACATCATGAATGCATGAAATACGACCACCATTATATTAACATCATGTATTCACGAAATACGACTATCATTATAGTAACATCATGTATTCACGAAATACGACTATCATTATATTAACATCATGTATTCACGAAATACGACTATCGTTATATTAACATCATGAATGCACGAAATACGACTATCATTATATTAACATCATGTATTCACGAAATACGACTATCGTTATATTAACATCATGTATTCACGAAATACGACTATCGTTATATTAACATCATGCATGCACGAAATACGACTATCGTTATATTAACATCATGCATGCACGAAATACGACCACCATAAACAAAATCATGTGTAGGGCATGGAGATAGCGTGATTAAAACCGATCATTTCCCAATGGTAGCAATAGACAAGGAGCGCACCGAACACCTCCTTTATCATTGTTCTCAGTGGAACAGCCCAATCTCCAAACTCAAGGTCGAACCCAATGTACAACATTTGGAGGGCTAATGTTTCGACATAATAAAACTTGTACTAGCTCCGATTCCGACAGGAATAAGAAATAAGGAAGAACGGAGTTCACTTTCTCTATCTAAAACATTAAATTTCGTGCCTCAAACAAAATGAAAAGAAACAAATATGAGAGTGTAAGTATTAACTCAAGATAAACGTCTCTAATTTGGTAAAAAAAACTTAGTCTACTTAATTTAGTGAAATATGAGAATGAAGAAAATGAAGAGTCTACTAAAAAAAGATCAAATGTTGTAGAATACACCTCTGCACATAAAAAATCCAATAAAATGCCATTTCTGATAAATTTCGATGAACAATAGAAATAATGGCTACGTCGATTAACCTTTTAGGGAAATGCGCATCGCATCAGGCTGAAATTGATTTATTAGCCCTTTCAAAGGCGTTACTCTATCCAAAGCTACATGCTGCCAAGTATTGGATTTTCGGTGGATGCAGATAGTAGTTGGTTTTTTAGCATTCACTATTCCCCTTTTACTTGCCTATGTCATACCTATTCAATATGACGGCTTTGTCAATAAGAGCTTTGGAAATAACCAAACGTCGTAACTGGGTGCCGATGTATTTATCCAACTTTCTTTGCAATTTATTTTGAATTGACGCCGAAACAAACCAGACCTAGTTGATGGACTTTTTAACTCGATGGATGTGCTAGTGGATGTACAACAGAGCTATTCCAAAACAATAGAGGGGGCCCAATACATTTCTTCCCACTGGTCAAAAACACATCTCTTAGGTATTTTAGGCATCTTAAATGTGTTCCTTTTTAATCAGGCAAGCGTAGCGAACTCTACATATGTCGGCAGAAGAATCTTGTTCAGTGGTGTAGCCATTCCGTAATATAGGTCTGTTGTGGGCAATGAAAATGTGATTAGGTCTTTTGGTCATTCAGCATTGAGTTTGCTAGACTGGGTATACATTTAGGTACTGGGTACTGGGTACATTTAGGTATATCTAGCCAATAAGCATAAATAATAGGCTCAGGTTATTGTTATGTTGTTGTGGAAAATATGCTGTACAGATTGGTGTTTTATAAAATCAAATCTAATGCCATTGAGTTTGTTGTCGCCGGGGATATATTATTAGTAGTAGTATGTTTGTTCTCTTGCTTTATGATGATATAGAAGTACGAGCTCTGGAACAAATGAATATTAGTTCTTGCCAATAAAATATTATTACATATCTACCCCCTTCTCATTAAAGTTTATTGTTGAAAATGTTTTATGTTATAGTTTATATTGCCAAGTCAATCTATGATGTGGGAACATTATTTATTAAAAGTTATACATTGCCAATAAAATGTGTCTAACCTGCCAAACAAATTTTGTGAAAAACCCCACAAGTTCCGCAATAAAATCTACTTTGTTTCCTGATTTTGATGGTTTTCTGATAAGAAAAGGATATCAAAGCCACGGACACTGTTTTTGCAATGTCGTCGTCTAGGTAAACTGAAATTCGTGGGAAGGTACAAAGAAACAAACAAATAACACAAAATGTAACATAATAGGCGGGTAATTTATATAAATATAAATTTGCTCTTTTTAGCTGTTTTCACGCACTTCCAGTCTATGAAATTGTCTTCCTCCAGTCCTCTAAATTGTTCTAGAAAGAAAGTTCCCCACGATTAGGTTATTACGACATTTAAACTACAAAATAAATTATCCATCCTTTTCTTTATAATATTAGAAAATGAGTCTATTTCTAAAAGTTCAATCTAAAGTTAATTTATTTATCTGGTTGTGTTTGTGTACCAACTTCAAGACATGGAATTTATTGATGATGATATGCTACGGTGTTGTGACAAAAGTAATACATAATAAAAAACAGGTATACTTTGATAAAAATATACTACTTATTCATACTACTTGCAAGTGATAGCCCAGGAGAGCTGTTTCGGCCTTGTTGGGCCTCATCAGCTAGGCATAATCACAGCCTGAGCAATATAAAATGTTCCTTTATTTCATATTGATGTGTTAAGAGCAATAATAAAGCAAACACAGGAATACTTTAAATAAAAATATAGGCACTACTTATATATATTACTCGCTAATGATGCCGATATACTATGGTTTAGAAATATCATGTAACCACTATCTAGGTGTTGAGGAGTATACTTCTTTCTGTTACTCACACGGCGTTTTCATCAACTATTTCCAAACTATAATACGGAGAATGTTTTTGTCGTTTTATTGAAAACTTTACGTGTGTCAGCTTCAAGCGACGTTTTAACATTTATCGATTTTTCAAAATCCTGCCATTCTTTAACCCTTTGTCGCCTAAACCGAGATACAAATGGACCCTACTGTACATATATTTTAAAATGTATTTTGGTACCATTTTGAGGTTATCCATGTTTAAAATTTAGTATATCTAAATAAGTGTGTATTATTGATTTTATATCAGTTTATAGTTAAAAAATAAAATGCTGGGATGCGTTCTATTTTATTTCTAGACTGACTAAATCCTAATTTCTAAAATATATTTAAGAGTTGTATAAATCCAGGTGCTACAGCAAAATAATTTCTTTATTAATAGCTTATACATTTTATACGTAGCTCAATACATAATTTACACTTGGTTTGCAATCAATATTTTTCTGTACAGTTATGGGCTATTGTTGATATTCGATCTAATCAATAATTTTTCTCTAAACAATTTTATGGATTTGTGTTACTGGGTCCCTAGTGGACCTATACACCATATCGGAGGTGAATTGGACACGCTTTAATTTTTGGACTTGGTGTCATCAGCGACCCCTGTGACTTTATCTTACACATCTCATATAACAATACATTAAAAAGTTTCATGATTAGACTTTATTTTAACTTTAACATTATAAATGTAGTTGTATATAAATATTTAACATAATCAGATATGAAATATACCGGCTGTGTACAGATGGGGCGATATATTACCCCAAACGCAAAGTATTCTACAATTTTTCAAATATAAATTTTGAAACATACGACTAACAAGTAATATAAGATTTTAAAAGTAATATACTCGTATATTTTTTTGGTACATAAAATAGTTTGAGGCAAGAACCACTAAAATAAAACAGGATATGCAACTCTTAGTTTCACGTAAAATAGTGTGGAGGCCTAAATTAAGTAAGTTCTTGGCTTGTGGTATTTTTAGAAACAAACCGGAGTTGTTTGTTTAGCAACTACGGTGTATAGCAACGTGATAGATTGCGACATACTATCGTGGCCAAAATATTAAGGCTTCTATGCAAAAATATAAAATAAAATCAATTTTAAACTTTTAGAAGGATAAAATATATTCTTATGACACGTGATATATTTATCAATGTTCAATGTTGTTTTGTTAATTTTGTTTTAATCTATAAACAATTGTTTATATAAAGTGTATTTCCTATGTCTGTGGCGCATTTTATCAATTTTTATGCATGCTAGAAATTTGTATATTTTTTGTGAAAATGGGTCGTAAAAAAGACATTTCAGAATCAATGCACTTCACAATTAGGGTTACAGTCAACGCAAAATTACATCTAATTTGAACATTTCAATGTCCGTGGTCCAAAATTCACCAAAACAATAAGCAACCCAAAAGAAAATATTCTGGTCGAAAGCTTATAACTTTTATTATTATTATTATTTTATTTATTCTACATTACAGAAAAGATGTACAAAAGGACAACCAGAGGCTGCAAATTGGCAGATCTGTGCTGATTACCTGTGCACGTGAAGATCGCCAAATCAAATATCTGGTACAATAGACATCCACAATCTCTTTTGCTCATATTTCAAGACTACTTATTGAAAAATTAGACGTCAAAATAAGTGATACATAGAATAATACGGAGGTACCTTTCTAGTGATATGGGTTCACCAGCTCATAGACCTGCCCGCAAGCCATTAATGACTGAGAAACAACGTCTTGCTAGAATTCGATTCTGTAAAGAACATATTAATAAATTAGCAGTTCAGTGACGAATCCACCTTTCAACAAGTACACAACCGTGGTTCAAACTACATTCGACGTCCAATGCAAAAAAGTATATAGAAATACGTACTGCAAGAAAATCTACCAATCCACATGGCCATTCATAACACCAAGATTTTCCAACAGGACAATGCCCCCTGCCATATGGCTAAAGTAGTTAAGAAGTGGTTTGAATTGGACACCATCAAACTCTCCAGATTTGAGCCCAATAGGAAATGTTTGGGAAATAATAAAAAGACGAATTGCAGAGCACAACCCTAAGTCTCAATCTGATCTTCTTAACATCATCAAAACAGTTTGGATGAAAGAAATCAGCAAAGAATATTGCTGCAAACTGGTGGAGAGCATGCCACGACGACTGCAATCTTACTTAGACAATAAAATTTATCCTATAAAATATTGACACTAATGACATTGATATATTTCATATTTACAGATCAAATTTCAATATAATAATTTAAATAAAGGTTTGGATGATAAATTTCATTTAAATTAGTGTTTTGAATAGTGGCCTTAATATTTTGGCCACGATCGTATGTACCTACAGTTTTCAGGCGCCAAATAAGTGCGGGAATACAATGTATCATCATCGGGGGTATATTTACCCGCTCAATAGTACAGAGTATAGGACTCAATCGTCCCGCGCCTTCCAAACATTCATCGATGTCTGCACCCGGTTCGAATCCTTCTCTGTACGGATCTGTGATATTGGTTGAAGTAAATTCTTGTTTAAAGATGTAATTCTATAAAAAAGTAGGATTATTTTTCTGGTTTGACCTACAATAAATATGTCAAAAATAGTCTCACTGATTCATTCAAACCATTTTTAATTTGTTTAAACAACAAGACAGGGAATAGATAGATTGATTGATAGACAGATTTCCTCTCTCATAGCTGATCTTGTTTGTTTCAACATTTCACCAAAAGCCGTCTTCCAAAGAACGAAGTCCACTCCCATGTTGTTGACAGCGTATGACGAAACAGCAGCAAAAGGTCTAAATCTGGAAGGGGGTTGGGTTTTACACCGCATACAATTTTATGAAATAATAAATTTATCATTTTCTATTACGCCTGCTATTTTAAGTAGTACCTACAGTAAATAAGGATGTATTCAAAAAATATATAATTTCCATGATTTTCAAAATAGAGCATAAATATTGAAATTGTTTATTGGCATTTATTTTGAATACTCTATGGTTGTTGATAATTCGGATACGTAGATTACTTATATAAATATTTATTGATTTATAATTTCATAGATTCAAAGATTTCCTAATATTTATGCATTTTTACATTTTAAATTGATCATTTTCTACAAGTTATGGAGCCAACTGAACTCGATATTCTTTTCCTGATAGAAAGCCATGGAAGAAAAAGGCTCAAATGCTGCAGACAATCGCCGATGGACGTGCAAAGCGTGGGGAAATTACATCAATTCAGATCAAAGTGTACCGTCGGATTGTGTCAAAGTTCGCTGATGGAAGCCGACAGAGTTTTGAAAGAGCAGACGGAAGTGGACGACCAAATTCTGACAAACAGAGAGTGACCTGGTTCAGCAGACCCACACTTGAGCTGCAGGCGATTGGCTGCACTGCGGGATCTACCAAATCTTATCTGAGGACTTACAGCTAAAGCCAGTCAATGATCGGTAGGTCCCACACAAATTATCGTAGGAGACCAAGATCAAACGTGTCCAGTGCTGTAGGGAAATACTGAAAGCGTTCAATACCCACAACATCAGAAGGAGGTTAGGGCGCACGAAGGATGAAAATGGTACTTTAGTAGGGCAACTAACAAGAAAAGTTTGGATCGGTCCAGATGGAGATTATCCCACGACCCCACGATGAACAACAGTTGAGGAGAAGTTCGTGGCACTTGTAGCTTGCAACTTCCGAAGACTCGGCTACTTCAAGCTGCTTGAGATTGGCGAGGCGATAGACTCTGAGATTTATGTACCGTTTTTGACCAAAGACTTTGCCACCATATGAATTGGGGCATGCTGGGAGAGAGCGCAATTCTTTATCATGAAAATGCTCGCACACATGTCTCATTGGTCACAGCTGGCTTCTTCGAACAAACAACAGCGTCCGGCTACCTCAACCGGACCTATTGACCAGACATAAATCTTCTGGACCTATTTGTTTTCCTCAAATAGGAAATGGAGTGAACACACAGTGTGACTCTTTGAGAGAATATCTGAGACCGGTTATCCAAAGGAATGTTGGTCCACCAGTTCAAGAAGTTGGAACTGCATTGTCAAGATGTCATAGACCACGAAGGTGGCAACTTATAACTGTAAATAAAATTCCATGTACCTACCTATCAATTATTTATCTACACGTGCTGTATGTGGCAATAAATATTACAATTTTGGGAAACAGCCATTTTCTTTCAATACACCTTATAGTATGATATTTTTTGTGTAATCAATGGGACATTTATTGTCTTTTTATAGATTGTCGTAGCAAACACAATATTTCTGACGTCAACAGCGAAATATTATATACCGATAACATTAGCAAAACACATCAACAATAATTACATATCTGCCACAGCGTTAGGCAATTGGTATCATTCCTAACGTCACTTGCCGCTGCTGGAAATTAATAAAGCTGTTGCTAATTGCCAAATTGTAGAATATCTTGCTAATTTAGCAGTGTCTGTTATTACAATTAATTTTATGAGATGTCTCCTTTACATAATGAAACTCCTAGTTTACTTTCATCTTTATTTCGTGAAAGATGTAATGCTTTGTTTCTCAGATTATGTTTCTTATTTCAAATGTTGATATTTCAAATGTTGATATTTCAAATGTTGATATTTCAAATGCCTAGAGGATATCGAGGAAACAACTCTGTCTAATATACAAAGTGTCTTTGAAATTCAGTTAACATTTATCGAGCAGCCCTTGAGAAATGTGAAGATAACTACAGGATATTGAAATTTGATTAAAACAGAAAATGGTTACTTTTAAATTTAGCAGATTGCTACCTGCCAGCTACATAATCCGATAAATTCAAGCTGGATGATTCTAATTCCGTATTAAGTCTTTCAAAATCTTTTTTTCAGATTGTAGGACATCTTGCCTCCATTGGCTAGCCACGGACGATATTTCACCTATGCATAAGCACTAGATTGATTTAAGAAGACGATGTTATTTGGCAATGCATAATGCCATATTGGGTCAAAATCGGTCAGGCAGTTTAGAAGGAACACGGGGGTCTTGAAAAGTGATTAAATATCTCCTATTGTGATTCTCCTTCTCCCACCACTTCATGTCACATAGTCTTAAAAACCCGGGACAGACCGAAACAAGGGACTCTGTCAACTCAACAAGGAGGTTGATGTGTTATTATTTTTGGCTGCCAGTTAATGGTCAACTATTCATATCTCCGAAACTACTGAACCGACTGATTTGAAATTGGTATCATTGATGTTAATATGCATTAAAGAAAAATAGTTTTTAAATGTCAAGTTTACAAGTTATGCCATATTTTAGGATTATATCAATAATGTTAATATCGTTAAAACAGAATTTTGTAAATATCTATTATGTTGATTGAGATATTTAATATTATTGATTTTTATCTATAGAAAATTACTCAGCAAAAATACACGTAATTTACAAAACATGAATGTCATCGATCACAATTTTTTAAATGTGATATTCAATATCTATCACAACTTTTGAATTACAAGCATAAATGTAAAAAAATCAATAATTTTCGGTCCTAATATGTAACTCAAATTCTAGGATTAATTTGTTGGATGACAATTAAAACTCAGTTGTCAGATTCTTTGAGCGGTTGTTAGGGACGCCAATATTGCATAGAAACAAAGATTTGTTTATCAAATTATCCCATGTAACAATGGTTTTCAGGGTACTTGACCACATGACACCTTAGTTACCATATATAAACTTTAGTTTAATCAACTTAGCTACTGTTGCTTGGGGCAGCAGTAAGGCTTGGCAACTACAATTAATGGTTATTTGGTTACATGAATCCTTTGCTACTATATTATCATCTTTTAGTACATCTACTTTTCTTTTACCAACTATTGCTAGGGACGCCAATATTCTATAGCAACAAAGAACTTTAGCAAACACATCGCACATAGTTATTCTTTTTATGGTTATTTAACGTAAGAACTTTCATCAAATCAATTTTCCACTTAGCAACTGTTGCTAGAGACATCAATATGACAGTAAATCGAGCAATTGTTTTACTTATTTATACCACACAACTGATTTCATGGTGACTTAACTACACAAAACCTGAGCTACCATATCTGAACTTAGATTTTTAAACTTTCCATTTTGCAAATGATGCTAGGGACATTAAACTAGCAAAGTGTGCTAGTTTAATGTTACCATTGGGAGCCTCAATAAAAGTTAGAAAAGCATGTAGGTATTTTTTAAGTTTTTTAAATACATAGGTTTCTTTAATTAAATATATATAATTTAGTAATTTTAATGAAATAATTACAATACTTTTGAACGCTTGCTACCAAATCGAGAAAAAGAGCAAATAATATTAACTTCATATTTTTAGATTGAGGCTCGAAATGATGAAAAATTAATTAATTACAAATAGTATTTATTTCATCAAAAAAA
The DNA here is from genome assembly GCA_034780595.1 of Parotoplana pacifica. NCBI lineage: Eukaryota > Metazoa > Platyhelminthes > Proseriata > Otoplanidae > Parotoplana > Parotoplana pacifica. The sequence goes on from JAUYWI010088630.1 coordinate 10,788, forward strand.
CTGTATTATACACCATATATTAAATAATTAGAACTATTTTCCCTAATATTTGAGTCATTTCCATTATTATTTGGCTGTTTTTGTGTAAATCAACCTCTATCGAGAAATGTTGGCCATCTAGAATACAAAGTGCCTCCTTACCTCCAACCAAAGACGTTATAGAGTTAACTAATGAATGCCTACAGACTATTATTTGTGTATTATCTACAAACAGAGTTAAGTTTTAATTTGTGGTATAGCTACAAATGCACTGCTAATTGAACTGCTTACTTCCAAAATCTAGCCACGTGAATGCCAAACTACGCTGCATTGTGATTTTATTGCCTGACAATAGCTGTTTTGAACTTTCCAATCTACCACCATGCGTTAATGAAATCGACAGCAAGTTTGTCAACTGTAAATGATAAATAATGAGATTGGGAAAAAATATAAAGACCCTATAATTGCCTGTAACTAGAGCGTCTATTATTTGTGGTGATTTGACAATCAGGAAGGCATAATTATTTGGAATAATTTAAATGTTTAGAACAAATAGGATTGCTACTTCCTCTGGCAACTGTTTGAATAGCATTCTTTTGTTCTTCTGTTCAGCAGTGGGGGGGGAAATGTTTATTTGTAACAGTTAGATAAACAAATTAGAAATGCCAAACCAAACACAGGCGGTGTTGCTAACCTCCTGGTTCATTGCCCAGATTGCAGGGTCAGGTTCGATTCGGAAATTTGTGCATTTAGACGGCGGTGTCCAACCCCCACGACACTACACTGGAAATAGTTGGCTCTATTTGGTTCTGGTACGGAAGCAAAATGTGAACATAAACACAAATATTTACACGGCGGTTGAGAAGCAGAAAGTCTGGTTTAGATTATGTTAAGAGCAATAATAAAAAAAACAGGAATACTTTGATAAGAAATATACTACTTATTCATACTACTCGCAAGTGATAGTCCAGGACAGCTGTTTGTGGTCTTGTTAGGTATCATAAACTAGAGAAATAAACAATATGGGTGTCCTGCATGTGGTACATGAAATAAATCACCCGCCTGTCCCAAATCAATTGTTGGTTGTCCGAAAAACGTCATTGATCATTTTAAAAATTGAATTTTGATTCGACTTTTATTAGTTTGTATAATTTTTGTTATTTCTAGTTAAAGGTGGGATTCCTAATTTGAAATGGTCTATCCAATCCCTGGATGACGTCATTCCAATCTTCTCTCCTTATGTGTCACAGCCTCCCCACCAACTACTGTGATCATTAATTATCGCTTTCTTTTAGCTGATGGCGTTGCCTTGGGTGCTGCTTCGAGCTTCAGTCATCTTCGCGTGGAAATCATCGTTTTTATCGCCATTATGCTGCACAAGGTGGGAGATACATTGATTTCAAAACATCGTGTTTAGTGAGAGTCTGGAAACATTGGAATTTGAGGAGTTTGTTATATTTCCACAAAAATTGTTGTTGTTTTTCAGTAGAATTTCCTGTTTCGGTGTAAATTTCTCAAATTTCAGTCTTATTCGCTCCACCCCCTGTTCTAACTAAAAACATGGAATGTATATCAAACTATTATAAAATGTGTTAAGAGCAGTAATATAAACAGGAATATTTTGATAAAAATATACTACTTATTCATACTACTCGCAAGTGATAGCCCAGGACAGCTGTTTTGGCCTTGTTGGGCCT
>JAUYWI010088641.1:0-23642 GCA_034780595.1 Parotoplana pacifica
TCTACGCACTTGTCTCTCACCTTTCTTGAATAGTAAGGCGGTGCCACATCCTACTGAAACCAGTAGTGTTTATTGCGAAGTAGCGGTTGGATACTAGATATGGTAAACGTTTCTAGTATTTCCAGATAACTTTCTCCAGTAACGGTATTGGTAAAAAAAAAGTAGCGGCCGATTATCTAAGTGGAGCAAATGGCTGCCAAGAACATAACACCGGGGCTGTTAACTGATTTCTTAAACACCTCATGTGGATTAGTATCAGAGTAATAGACACAATTATGGCTATTCACTTGACCACTGATTTTGAACATTGCTTCATCGGAAAAAATAATGTTGGAAGCATCTCCAAAGTTCAATTCTAAATCCTCGCAAAATTGCATTTGTCGGTCGAAGTCGTCTTCATTCAAATGCTGAACCAAGGTTTTAAACCAAGTTTCTGAATAATCCGACTAACAGTGGTTCTTGTTATTTCGAGTTCTTGTGACAATCGTCGAGCAGAGTTTTTTGGCTCTTGCATTACACATTCTGCAACTAATAGAAGATTGTTTTTAGTGTTGACAGAAGACGGACGACCAGATCGTTTCTTATCGGCAACCGAACCTCTTTCTTCACGCACTGTGTGCCACCACACAGTTGTACGATATTCTTCTTCATATTGACGACATACTGCATTGATGTTCTTATCAGAATAATACCTTTTGATGCAAAAATACGCTGGCGTAAATCTAGAGCCATATCTTACAAATGACAAATTCTAATTAAAAAATCAATACATAATATTAGGTAGGTTATAGTTAAATCATAGAGTAATGAAAGGTATCCTTACTCATAATATGAGTTAAATCATATTTAATGATATAAAATCTATGATTTTTACACTAAAATATTATAGAAACAGAATATGGTATTCAGAGAATTCATAGACATAATTAATACATAGAATTGATCTTTTAATTTTCGACGGTGGATTATGACCCACCCTGTAGGATGTCAGGAAAAAACAAGTTTATGAAATATCCATTGACAATTCAAGACGCATAGAATTATTATATTGATCCATGCTTGAAAAATATTACAGTTAAATCTTTGAAGAAAATAGATGGTGGAACAAACAAAAACCGAGTACATCATTATTTGTAGCAATAATTATTCGAAATAACTTTTCTGTTACCAATTTTCATAGTTATCTCGTTGAAGCTGGGTGAGGCAAAGGTGAAAAGTCTTCGAATGATACAAGATATTTCCTAGGTCATGAAAGAATTTCTGCAAAGCGAAAAGAAGATTCTGGAGGTCACCCAATGTTGACAGAGTGAGGGAGATAATGATAACAGTATCTGTACGCTATGTTGCATAGCAATTAGACATCTCAGAGAAGTCTGCCCATCACATTGTGAAACAGAAAATGGATTTGTAATGACTGTGTGCTAGGTGGGTACTGCACACATTTACTGAAATGCAACAGCAGCAATGTATTGAATGTGCGCAAAAACTTTTAGAAGACCTAAATGGCAACGTAATCACTATTGATGAAAAGTGGTTATATGCCAGACCCCTACCGCTGATGGCGATCGTCTCTTGATGGCAAGACGAATAGTTGCGAATTTGAAGTTTTATTGTTGCGTTAACTTTTGGTGGACATTATAGCTTCAGCTTCCTTGACCAAAACCAGAGCATGTTGTACTTTTTCAAGAGTAAGTCATACCTATGCATGACATACGACCGCTATTATGACACGAAATTTCTTTGAAGAAAAAGTCATCACTCTCCTGAGACAATCTCCCTATTCACCTGACTTCAACCTTCTAGACAGGTATACCCATATTTTGTAACATGTATTTGAAAGACGAAATCTAATGTTTGAAACTAAGCAGCTAATTTTATGAATCAGAAAATGACATGTGCGAAATTACAAAACGAAATTGCAAGGACTCAGATCAGACCTGGATGAGATTATCGCCATTGACGGGGACTACTTATAATTTTTGTAAATTTTGCATACTTTACACTTTGAACCATTTGTACATATTATTTGACTATTTCAATATTAAAATAGATAGTTCATTCATGGAAAGATAGTTTTTAATTTTCTAAAACGGCTTTGGGCAAAAAATATGAATTTTCCTGACACATGTTATATCTAGAGTAAATTTGAACAACAAAATAATATCCAAATCTCTTGAAAACAATTCGTAAAAGGGTTGAAGAACTATGATTATAAGAAATACATGCTTAGTTCTCATTAACAATTACAAATAGCATACATAATATTATGCTACGACAAATGTACATCTTCCTTTGAAAACGCTTTTTATTAGCAAACTTAACCGACGGTCATTACGTTTATAAAAAACATGTTACTGTATGATTTGCACATTTTAATATTATAAAACAATGTAACCTACAAATTCTTTCAAAACCAAAGTCATTTTACAAAACCTATGTGCTTCAATATGTTGTTTCATAAAAGTGCCTACTACTAGACAGTAAGAAATGCCTCTTGTATGGAAATTTGCTTAAAGAATAAATATCCTTTCTATTTCAATTCAATACACTAAATGATAAAAAAGACAAGAAATCTTAGTTAAAAAAATCAGCTCTATTCAATCATATTTCACATTAAGACGTAAAACAAACAAAAAATCGAATATTTTAGGATATTTTTGTAACTTTATCTTTTGTTGTATTGAATCATGAAGAATCTTCAAATATCCACTGCAATATTTAAAAATCTATTATCTATAAATACAAGAGCCACTATAAAGGTCTAACAATCAGTTTAAAATTCTACATTAACATTGAGACTTCGAAAACTAACATTTAGTTCATTTATCAGCAAGTAATTGAATGTACATAATAGTTAAATGATTACAAAATATTAATTTTAATCTAGTCAAATTGATTGTAAACCTTATTTTTTTCCAAGTTTTAGAAATAATTTTATAAAGAGTAGCTCTTTTTTATGTTAATAATACTTTCTTATTCTTAATCATTGTTCTAAAATTATGCATTATTTACTCATAAAATACCTATCAATCATTTAACAACCGATTTTGATTTATGAGCTTCTGATCAAAGAAAATTAGTCAATTAAAGAAAGTTATTTAAGTACAACTGTTTAGTAAAATTAAACGAAATCTTGGTACTAAATTCCTATCATTTGAAACATCACTCTATATTAAAATATCTTCTATCAAACAACCTAACTGAAAAGTGGTTATAACATGATAACGATCGAAAGTTTAAGATATCTGTATTTTAATAGGAAGTTAAATTTTAATGAAGGCACCTATTATTTTTGTTCGAAAGGGTAACTAACAACAGCGTCCCTAAGTTTTTATTGCAGGAAATGCATCATATATTCTACTCGTTAGCACGGTTTTTAATCACAAAACTATTTTTTAAATGGTTCTCACGGGGCGGGTACACCCGCTATATAAACCAAAATTAATATTTTCAAAAACCTGGAATGTTTCCTGTATATCTACAGACGAAATATTAATCAATTTCATCAATACATTTTTTTGAATAAACTTCGAAAAAGGTTAAGGAAATCGGACCCCTTCTCGGCCACTAACTTATGTTATTAATACATTATTTTCACTGGAGACTATCATTTCACCTAGCTGATCAGCAATTAAATCACTACTGAGCAATTATTATTGTTATTTTTTTAAATTAAAGGTAAGATATGATATAGAGGCTAATATCTGATTTTCAAACAATCACAAAAATGGGAACCTGCTTGGTATTATAGGAAAAAATGCTTGCAACACCATCAAAAGTTTCTTTGAATACATGTAATTCATCATTAGTATTATAATTTTCCCTACTAGCAAAAGTATTTGAATTTTGAACTCAAATAAATATGATTCACACTAATAAAACAACCTGAAAATGGCTAAAATCGCCTTTACTGATTCCAGTATTAGCCAGAATCACCTTTTTTTATTGCACAGAAATCGGTTAAACTTAGATATTTTGACGTATCAGTAGGTGATTAGGTCGAGTTATGGACAACTTATGCGACTTTGACAGCCTGTGGACAATAACGGCAAACATTTGACTAGATGTTATTTTTAAAACAAATTGAAACAAAATTTCATCATGTACATACCTACATTTGGAAAGTAAAAACCTTTTTCATTATTTACTTTATTTTGTTTTTATTAAACCGACAAAATGTATCAGATCATTTTGCCCCTTCCCTGTACTATTGAAAACTACTATTTTTACATAATAATACTTAATCAATCTAAAAATCATCTGTATCAATATTGGAATATTAAAAAGGGACAGTTAATTAGAAATATTTATATTTGGAACTTTTAAAGCCATGATAGAACAAATAATCACAATTTATCGTGTTTCAAATAACTATAAAAAAATATATGGTCATTAGAACTGCATTTTAAGACTGAAAGAAATTCCATAAAGATTAAATGTTCTTACAAAAAATGCTACAAGATGGATTATTTTATGCAGACATTTATTCAATTGAAATAGACAATCCCTCTAATTAGAAATTTGTTTAATATTAGGCTCCTGTATTTATTCAAAAATAACTTTGTACTTACATAATGACTTTATGAGAATAATGTCTGTTTGTGTCTTTTGTTGGGGTTTCAAATGCAATTATCCAGACAACATTTAAGATATTATTGTGAAACCAAATAAATTTAATATTAATATTTAATTTTGAATAGAAATGGCCTAGTAGACAGGATATGCGTGAAATAAACATGTAACTTACAGTAACGGAATATTTAAATGTTTAGACGTTACGGATTTTCTCGGATTGACAATTTTCAAAATGCAATAAATTCTGAATTGGTTTAATTACAATAATTAACGTTCACACCAAACAAATCCTGTCCAGAATAGAGTAATAAGATTGTCTACCTAGCATGGCGGAAGTTAAACTAAATTATGATTCGGATTGACAATATATCACAATGATTTGAAATTCCAGTCCGAAAAGTATTCTTGCAGGTAGTTATTTTAGTTAAAACGTTATAAAGTTATTTTGGATTTTCCTAATTATATATTTATATTTTAGATTTGTTAACTAGTATTTCAGAAATGCAGCGTGTATTATTTTTTTAATAACAAATAAAAAATCATGATGCCCACAGACTTTTTGGACAGACAGTACATATTATAATCAATACGAAAGTGCGTATAATAATCACAATTATGATATTTTTTGGTATATTTGTCATATTGGTTCTTCAATCAACCTTGACCATTACATTTCTTGTATAAGGAATATACATTGTTGGTATAAATGTAATGATTCTACTATTTTAAAAGTTGATTTTAATCTGCATTTTAATTCAACTAGTGCTTATTTAGCTTTTTACATTTTGAATAATAACGGTCGTGTACACATAAAACTGGGTTAAATTCACCGCTGAGGGTCCTAAGTTCCGCACCATATTTCTAGTTATTGTTTTGCACTTTAACAACTTTACATTTTCATTTCTGACTGGATCGTTTTATGGATATTGATTTTAGATTTCGAATAAACTAGATATTACTTTCAATCGCCAAGCTTATTTTTAGTAATTTTAAATAAGCAATGTCATCTTTTTGAATAACTCAATTAGGAATGGTCATTAAAATTATAGAAACGGCTAGTAAAATAATAAATGCACTTACCTTTACTTGTAGTTTTTTCTTTCACAGATCATAAACAAATTCATCTAAAAAGTACAATTTTAAAAATAATTTTAAGTATTAAAAGCAACTCTTCAATATGTCATAACAGGTTAAAAGTCATATGGATACCAACAATCAAAACGAGGTATCTATTTGGGCATATTTCAGCATAAACAAATTTGCATAAAAAATTGAAAACTGCAGTTATCCGATGACAAAAATATCGTACCTATTAAAAAAAACTTTAAATTCTATCTTAAGATGCCTTATTACTTTCTGAATTATTTATTGTAATGTTGGAATCACTAAAATAATCTTTTTCTACGAGTCCTCAAATATCTGGACAGAACCCTTTTCAGACTTTGGATAAATTTGCGGTTTTAAATAGAATTCCAAAGTTAAAGATTTTGATAAACTAGTCATATCATAATAAAAAATTAAAGTTCACTTTTCATTAAAAATTCATTTATTTTCTATGTGATGTACCATATATAATTTTATGATAATCTATGGCACACATATTTGACTGAAAAAACAATCTATGCACATTCATTATAAAATATTTTGTTGCCTCATAAAAAAATATATTAAATCAATGGTGGAGGATATGTGTCTATCTGATTTGTAACAAACATACAAAACTTTAATCTTAAGTGACCTCACTATATAACTATAATGCACATCTAAAATAATGCATAATTGTTTAGACCTTAAAGTAAGGCAGTTGCAAAAGTCAAAATCAAATTTTAAATTTGCTGCCATGATATGTATTACTGACAGAAATACATCTGAACGCGATTTTTCCTAAATCTTTAGTACGTCTCATCATATTTTAACCTAATGGATAAAATAAAGATTTTTCTGTTTATTTTGAATTCATACAGCAATGAAGATAACATCTAGAATTTATAAATATGAAAAGATGTAATATTGTTAAATAGATTGAAATTGTTTAAAAGTGAGTAAAATATCTATTAACTAAAATTCTTTATAGACACTTTCTTTATATCAATTAGCTATTTGTGTAATACCTAATAATCTTATTATACGGTTACTTAAACGAAATTGAAAATCTATATTTGGTCATAATTCTATGTAGGTCAAACGTTGTTGTATGTAAATTAGAAAATTATTTATTCATTCAAACACCCTAGTTTAATGGAATAAAATTTTAGAAAATTCGATTGAGTAGTTTTTGAGAAATAGATACATGGCGAACGAACGAAGTAATAATTCCTGCATACCCATGAGATATGTAGGTAGAGTATAAATACACTAAATTTAAAATGGATAATCAGCGTGAAGACAAAAATTCCAAATAATTAACAAATAAGGCTATGTACATTAGATGTAGCTAGTTAAATCTCTAAGGTGCCTCCCTATAGCTACTAATAAATCAACCCACAAATAGTCAGATACGTGTAGTGCATTATTAAACAAATCTGTAAAAGGACATCTCCGGAATAAAAATTGTTTCCAATACCTTCCCCTAGACGTCTCCAACATAAGACAGCCGCCTAGAGGCAGGTTTAAGTAAATCTGTGAGCTGCCAACATCGACTCTGTAAAATTGGCCACCAGGAAACAAAATGATCAAAATATATAGCCTCTATTATTTCTTTATGTCTAGATCTATAAACACAATACATAACTCTATGTAGTTAGGTATATTATGTAGGCTACATAGGTAGACAATACGCTATGGGAAAGCCATTTTATGTGTAAGAGATAAATTTATCTCAGCATCTGAACAATCTCATATTAACTTTTGTTCAGTAAAGATAATAATAAAGTTGATGAAATTAAAAAAAGAAGGTAGGTAGGCAGAGGTACCTGTGCATCTTATTGTTATTTAGATAGGAGATGTCTTATAATGTATCAGAAATCAACATAATATCAAATTGAACAACCCTATTAATTCTAAAACAACATTTGTTCAGTGAATTATGACAATTTAGAACTAGTCACATTCTGTCATCACATACTAATCTTGGTTTCATTTTTATATTATTTATTATCATAGAACATTAATATACTTTATTATAAATAATGCGGCTTCAATTTCTTTTTGATGTAGCTACCCATATATTGATCGCATAATAAGTAAATCTATAACATTCAAATATAATATATATTCTATATAAATAATGCAAAATAGCTACATACATAGATTTGAATTATGACTCTAGATACATTCTATGCGTGCATATTATGTATTATCATTTAATGTCTACAAAAATCATTGCAATTGATTTTGAGAGCAAATGCAGTTCTGTTTTCTGTATAATAATGATGTACCAATCTCCTCTCTACAACACAGCAGATTGTAGTGGTGGCACAAAAGTACCTCTGAACGAACCGTTTGTTCCCATACAATTTGAAAAAATAAAATACGTTTTGATTGTCTAAAACTAAACTGTACCTTCTGTTATTATACAAATATTGTCCTATACATTAATAATATTTCCAAGAACATTGCATTATAGACACACAATGACCTTCATACCTCATGAAAGAGTAAAATATTTCAGTTAATTTTAAGAAACAGTGAAAGCTGAGATCTAACAATTCCGTAATTTAATAAGATGCAAAATTAATTAAAATAACATGCTATAAATATATCAGATTTAATTTTCTAAATTATACAACCTATCACTTAACAGTATCGTTTCATTTTCAACCAACATTTGCAACAATTCGGTATTTTCACATTGTACATATCAACATAAATAGTAATATTATAGGCATTTGAATTTTTTTTAAATAACATTGCAACCATTATGGTAATATACCTAAAATAAATGTTAATTTATTTCTCTACAGCAACATAGAATAGATGAGATCCTATTTAAATTAAATCCCTTAAATTATAGATATTTAAATATAAGCTAGGCATTTGCACCACCAGCACCTAGGATTTTTTTCTCTCTCTGTAAACTAACATTTCTAACAGAATCTAGGGCAGATATTAAAATAATGTTAGTTTATGGGCTATCAAAAAAGTTTTCTTTACAATTGACAGCGATATAAAGACCATATGCTATACAGGATCAAGTACAAATTCTTCAAATGCGCTAACACAGACTTCTGGTGCTTGTCATTTGAATTACTATCAAACACAAATTAGCTTCAAAAAGTGTTCAATCTAGGCGTCAATTTTTTAAAGCGACATTAGACGGGCATTTTTTATCACACATTAAAAAATGGACGCCGGAAACCTTATATCAACATTATTTATCAGTTTTTAATAATTATTGTTGTCATTTGATTTATCCAAAATTATAATAGATAATCAAACTGATGTAAAAACAAATTAATTGATGTAAAACCAATCACTTTGGACTTAAGATAGCATCATACATGTATAGATAGTAATTTGATTCCACAAATTGTATTTGCCAAATAATATTTAGCATTGCTTATAAATTACAAACAGCCGTTTCTTGATGTTATTCTATTACTTTTTATTTACATTCTAATAACTTCATGACATGCAAACTTCATTTCACATTGTATTTAAATTTACATATCGCTTCTTGTAGATACAAGATCAAAACACATATATAACCTTTGAACTAAATGATTTTTAAAACAAATTTTAAGGTCATGCACGTGTAGCGTTCTGTAACACTGATGCAGTTTTTAATAATAGCATTTTATAATGTAGACAGGTATTTATAAAGTTACGTCAAAACTAAATGACTAAAATAAGAATTTGAGAAATTTATAAATGTCAAATGAAAAATAACTAGCAATATGTACTGAGCGACATGGAAGTAGAGAATTGTAATTCTGTATTATTTAAAAAAATACATTTTTTCAAAGTTGTGAAACAATTTATGTTTTTAAATTATGTAACGCAGAACTAGATTTCCTATTTTCTAGAATATATTTTGCCATTTTGGATGAGTCAAATCTTAATATTCCTACTGTATATAGAAACCAATAGTAGGTAATAGCTTTTATTGTCTTACTCTATAAAAACCATTTTAGCTTTCACCGTATTATTTCCAACTTTACCGATTAATAGAACAATCAATTGTATTTTTTTGCATTATTTATAATCCAATAAATAAAATTTTAATTATTTTAGTGTAATAAAAATAGTGTAGACTAGAACGGTTTATGCAAGAATCCTATTATGGATATCATATAAGATTGTCTGATTGCTGGTATCTCTTGAAAAATGAAACTAAGTAAAGCAGACGCTAATAAATTATTAATTAAAAGGTCACCAATCAGATCCATGTTGTTCGAATAGACGAAGAAATCAGATCTAAATTGAAAATACCAAACACAGATAATATTTTTTCACCTAAACTGATGTTAAAAGTTCTTTGTTGTTTTTAAGGTGAAAAGTGGTATTTCCGCAAATATAATCTAGTTGCTGTCTCAAAAATTACCATAAACATAACTGATATTGAAATAGTTACTGAAAATAAACGTTTAGTCAGTTAGCATAAGACAAGTAATAAAATGTCATAACCACTTTTGTTTATCACATGTGTTTAGAGATATGTATACATCTAATCTCCCTCGGTCGGGGCAAGCTAATACACTTTAAAATATTTATTAGCTTACAAGGCAAACAGAGCATTTACATAATATTACAAACCGCTTCCTCCCAACAAATTTCGAAAAAAGATACCTAACGCAGCAATTTTCAATATTAACCATTGCAGGTATTACTTCTAGCATCGAAATAGCAACCTTACCGAGGCTGAAATACAGCAATAAAGCAAGAAATAAATATCCCATTTATGGATATCCTACTACACATTCTCTTACATGACAATATCCTGCATTATCTAAAAAATACAGATAAAGCCCAAATGTATATTCAAAATTACATATATTCTATGTGTAGAATGGCAGTCTTTATATTCTGTATCATGTGTGGGTCTATTTGACATCATTAAAAATTGTGCTGGTGTTCAAACCTGTAGAAAAATAGACGCATGTAGTGTAGATTGATCCAAAATATACAAAGAGCCTAAGATTTTGATGTCATTATGACTAAATTCTGAGAGAGAGAGAGAGAGAGCGCGCGCTTTATTTCGTAACATTGCTTGACACTAAATAAAATGGCCATAAAATATTTATTAATTCATTTAATTTGGAAATATGGACACAAGTAGATAAAACGGTGTATCCTCTATAAGACACATGTTCAACTATGTTCAACTAATGAAAGTGAAACGGTCACAGCATAGAAAACAAACTTTTTAAAAGGTGCAGTTTTATTTTACATATGCTAATTAATATTTGGGCAAAACAAATAATACTAAAAAAACACAATCAATACAAAACGTTAATTCAAATTATTGTAGTAAAAATGTTATATACCTAATAAAAATAAAAGCTTTAAAACCAGTGAAGTGCAGTCCCGAAAATTACGCCGCATATAAATTTCAATTTAGTTGTGAAAATGACTCTTGACATAGCATAGATTCAAATTTCCATGGATATCATTCCAAAATTGGGAATATTATAGATTTAAAAAAAGACCCCATAAACAAGCAAAACCAAAAAAATAGTGGCAATTTCATGTTAAAACCAATAATTGCCCTGTTTATTTTGATCATCTATGTCTAGTTCGCATCGACTATAATTTAGTAATAAACATAAGGTTTATACCTACTTAGAAATATACATACAACTTATTGGTACCTAACTAATATAAAGAATTTCAATTTGAATAAGCAATTTCAATTGATACAGTTCATCCCTTTCCCTTTGGAGAAAATAATATAAATAAGATGAAGATAAATAATTGAAATTAATTTTTAAATGTTTTCATGTACCAAATTAATCGTATTAACAGTCTAAGCAAACCGAGCGTTATTATTTTAATCCCAAAACCATTTAGTTTAAGAACATTAAATAAAACTAACTAACTTTTTGAACAAAAATTTTCACCATTGCTATCGTTATTAGATACATAATTTATGAATCATGTTATAATGAGGAAAGTTAATAGTGAAATATGTTTACCGGCTAACCTAAATGCTTATCTGATGCTTTAAAATATCAATATTAAAACCGATCTTTCTATAACAAAACTTAATGTTTATTTTTCTAAAAATAATCATCCTAGAAAAACATTCAATCTAAAAGGTGAAATAAATGATGGTGCACAATGTTTCCGGTGTTCACTGTGAGATGGCTTCTGCGCTACAACCATAGAAATATAAATTCATATCTCTATGGCTACAACCTTAACAAAACTGTCATTGATATTGCTCAGCACTAATATGAAAGCCAAATTTACTAAATAATATCTAAATACAAAATCTACAAGTACTATCATTATAAAGTACAGAAATAAAACATAATATTTTTAGAATCAAAACCACAGCAACATAAAATTAGTAGTGAATAAAATAGGGTCATGAACGTTTTGAGATAGAGAATTATAAAACATACATACATATTTGTAATAACGGCAAATTCATAATGTCAATTATATAATATGAAACAAAATGTCAAATAAATAATATGAATTAATAATGGCAATCCTATAATATGGAACAATAATGTCAAATATAATTAGCAAGAAGACTGCGTGGTTTTATCCTGATAATATTATCTAATGATTATTTTTTAGATCTGCTTATAATTTTGAGCTACAAATTGAATAACAGAAACCCATTACTAATGCATGTTAGATCTAATTCAATGATTAATAATAAATGGTAGACAACTACATCATCTGACTAAAATCTATTTACATACGTAAGTATAGACGGTTCCTAGTTGTATAATAAGTAACGGTTCTTTAGAGCAATTTGTCGTGATCGGATCTTGACCATTAAATACTACAATATCTGTGCGAGTAAGTGAAAAAATATAAAATCTTCTGTTCCAGACGGACGTTGTTTAACAACTTGGTGCAGTACTTTCATGTACACTCACCTACAACAAATTGGGAAAGAACCAACGAGATCAGCGCCCGCCATCATAAAAAACGCATTCGATCAACTTTCCTGATTTCATTAGTTGTCTTAAATTTTAATCAACTGAAGCGTCCCGAGCGTAAACAAACATCAACAAATTTACCAACTAAAACTACTTTCCTATCCATCTTACCTAGGCCATACATACAAACAGAAACAAATTTATTATTACACTAACTGCTTGATGCAAAAACTAAGTTGCACATAAAATATGGGAGAGGGGGTTAATATATTTATTATGTCGCTATTTTATTATCATTTATGTGAGTGCACACAAAGTAGGTAGGTACAATCGACATTTAATAAATAAAAAAAAAAGAAACCTGTGAAGATACAAACAAATAGCAATATAAAATTAAAACAATTGTAGCTAGTTATATGTATTTTGAAGCAATACTAGGTAAGCATACAATGTATACGAACATACATAATTGCACAATTTTAGAATATTTTATAATAGAATTTTGAGAAAATAATTGCTCATCATATCACATTTACATGCCTTGATTTCCTAGTCAAATTAAAGAATTATAACATTTCTCTTCTGAGAATCTATTAATTACATTTTTAAATTACTAGTGCTTTATACGCTACTTATTGATGTTAAAATGCACATAATAGATATAGGATCTTTATAATTTTTCTTAATCAATAAACTGGCATTCTGTTCAAAGTCGGGTATTTTTTTTACCTGGATGGATGAGATACTACAACAATAATAGAATATTGAGGTCGATGAATATTATAAAATTAAATTATATTATACATATGTATGCATAAACTAAATATAATAGCCAGCTAGACATTGTTGTAAAGAATGGAAAATGTTCATAATATAAATTTCTTCTAAATTCACTTGTTAACTGCATTTCACTATATAAAACAACCAAAATATTCAGTTAAAAGTATAAGAAATAAAGGTCGAACTAGGAAAACATTTTTTCAAACCTTTAGACATATTACCTATTGTACCGACTTCGCAATTTGAAATATATACATCTATAGCTACACAATTATCTAAGAATAATAGCAACTGTTGGTTATTATATTATTTATGCATTTGTGTATCAGATTACCAATAGCTCATACCTTGAAAACTACTCAACCAATTTTAATGAGGATTGTTTTAAAATATAAGGTGTTTGGGCAGTAGTACAACAGATGTAAAAATTATCTTATTGGGAGGCAGTAGGTACAATATACACACGTTTTCAGATAATCCTTTTTCTTCTTCAGACCTAAAACCGTTGTGATCAAATTACAGGCCTGGTTATTATAAAATACACATTATTTTGTTTGTCCATACTTCTAGATGTGCTTTTTGACCATTTAAACCTATAATGACCTTTGCATATATTGATTTTTATAACTAGTCTAGTTTTTAAAGGCCGATTTTTCATATCTCTAAAAGTATTGAACCAATTGCTTTGAAATTTGGAACATTGATTTGAACTTATAAGTGAAACATATTTTAAAAATTTCAAGGTCATAGGTCATGTGACCTTTGGTTTGGACCAGCTCAAATGGCTGAAAACATCAATTATGAATGGACTAGAATTGATCAATAATAAGAACGTTTGAAATTCAATGATTCAAATATCATTTATCGGCTTTCAAAAAACATACGAATTAGACTTATATAGTAGTGGTCCAGCAATTATTGATTTTTCATAAATTAGGTTTATTACTCAGCATTTATTATAGATAAGAAAGCCATATTATATCACTGACGTTATTATCTTTCATACAAAAAATGTAAATATATATTTATGTTGCTGAGATATATTTAATATTATTAATTTTTCAATAGTGTGTGTACTTTAGAAAAATCAGTATTATTAAATATCTCCGCAACAAAACAGATTTTTGCAAAATTCATTTATTGTCTGTAATAATATTCACAATATGGTACTCATATCTATCACAAATGCTGAGTTATAAGCCTAAATGTGAAAAATCAATCATTATCAGTCCTATTATATAGGTCAAATTCAAGAAGACCAAACAGTCTTGTAAGTTAATTATAAAGTATTTCAGAAATTCCTAATATGAAACAATTTACTAAAAAATGGCGTAAACAAGAAGATAGAAAACAACAACGTTTTTAAAGGAAATGTGTAAATTGATATGTAAAAAAAAGTACGGAAACAAGGTTTTGTTTGAACTAAACTAACTTTTTGAAATAATAAAAGTAAACTATAAACAGGTAAACCAATGCATGTTGTATAGCCTAGTAAGTTGTTTAGAGTGAAATGAAATTATATTCTATAAATTAAGTGGTAAAAACTTGATTAGGAATATGCAAAACTCTATATTAAAAAAAGTTATATGTACATAGCTACATTGTCAACCTTCACTTTTCATGTATACATTGGTTTACCTGTTTATGGTTTACTTTTACCATTTCAAGAAACTAACTTGGTTGTTACAAAACCTTGTTTCCGTACTTTTTGGCGTTTTAATCATTCTTACCCATCAATTCATACATTTTCTTTTAAAAAATTATTTATTTATTTCTATTTCTTGTGTAATTATAAGTTGAATCTAACCCAACTGTTCTTTTTGTTCTTTCTAAAACATAGGACAAATTTTATTAAATTAAAATACAATACTTAGCATTCAATTCATATGGGAATCTGAATAAAATTCTATATCTAAAAAAAAAAAAAAAAAAAAGTATGCACACAAATAGTCAAAAAAATCTAAAAGTCCGCCTTCTATTTGTATGTCAAACTGAGTATAAAATATGAACACAGACCTTTTATTTTGAAGAAAATCAACATCGCCATCCGTCACTCAAAATAACAATAGATTTTTAATAATTTAATATAGTAGCAGTAGTTTACCTGCAGTTTCATAGTTCAATTCAAGTTGTAACTTTTAAAATATGCTGTTGCTTCGTAGCCACCAAAACTCGTGGGTGTATGTAGGCGGTACATACTGTATAATTACTGTATAATAATACACATTAAGCGTACCTGTGCAAGTTTATTACTCCAATTTTAAAGAAAGGATAACCAAAATAAAGACCAATAATATGTCAATCTTTAAAAAAATCAATAGATAGCAAAATCATTTATTTTCAAAAATTTATAACAGAAAAATTATATAATTCGTTCCATTTAGAACTCACTTCTAGCAATTTGATAACTACTCGTAAATCAATAATTAAAAATCAATATTTATAAAAGGCAACTAAAAAAATATTCATTTAATTTACTTTTTAAATTTCAACTAGACAATAGTTATAACTACTGCATTATTAAACCCAAATTTCAAGCATTTTTTAAGGAAAGATACATACATATTTGAAAGGTAAATAAAATTGAGGTAAATGACAAACAAAACGTCCAAGCAATTATAAAAATAAGGATTTAATCAGCTCAAATTTCAAGAGCGCGCTATGACAGTAATAGTAAACGAAGAGAAGCCTGAGCAATGTATGAAAACTGTGGAAAAAACGAACTTTAGACAGTCGTATTATAAAATGCCAATATGAAAACTATTGATTGAAGAACCACTCTAAGCAATATGTGTACATATATATTAGAATTTAATTAATAAATTACAATTCTAGAATAGGTTTATTAATTGGTCTAACCAACATAGGTACAAGAAATACCTACATATATATGTGAAAATTCATATCCTCTTGACTTAGTTAATGAAAATAAAATATTTACGAAGATTAATCCAAGAAAAACAAGCAGTAAATTTATCGTAGGTACGAATAAATATCAATTCAGTTTAAGTACAGAAGAATATTCTTATGAAGCAGATGAATACTATAGCTGAGAAAAGAATAATTTGATTATATTGAAACGTACTGTGTTCTTAGTTCACAATTATTTAGAAATAACCACTGAAACCCAAACTAAAAATATTAACTAATAAACTAATGTTGACGAAATTAAGCCTACCTATCTGGGAAATGTATCTCATGCATTGATTTCTAGATGTAATTACTCAAAGCAGAGGGCAAATTAGTAGGTACGTGATGAAATTGGAAATAGGTTAATTTGAGTAATAATTCGAATATAGAAGCTTTGAATAAGACACTATAATCTACATTTCTATATCCATATTAGAGTATAATTGAGAAAAAAATCCAAACTAACAAAATGATTCTCAATTTGTGTTCTTCACCATCCCCTCATTAGTACATAACAGTATTTATCACAAAATGGTCTGATGATCCCTCAAGGCAGGTCTTCTTCTGCCTGAGCTAAGTATTTTATACAAGACTAAACTGATTAAAACTTATATTAGTACTCTTGTTGTAAGTGATATGCTTTCTATCACAGAGTGTAATCCCTACTCTGTGGTTTGTATATATGCAATATATTATAGATAAAAAATAGCGATATTAGATTTTAGGACTAATAACACTATTGACACTAATCAAACATGTGCCAATGGCTATCTGCCGCAATCATGGATCCAACTGCACCTTTTATGTATTAAAGATTTAAGGATGTCTTTGGATGCCGTGTCTACAGATTTCCGCTATGATCCATCCAAATCTTCACATCTGAACTAACAGGAAATAATAAGTATCTGAAACTTGTTCATAGCAAACAGTACTTTGTCAAGCAACTCTGAAGCTTCTCTGTTACGACGCCGCCAACAAAGTACCTGCTAAATTGGAGTTCAGATTAAACACACTGCCTATTATCAGTTCATATAATACAAAATCAGGGAACCCGATATTGGATTCCCTAACAAAACGTATATAATTCTGTAAACACAAAAATCGCTATACAATATTTCTACAAATGTAATTTATATATAATATACTCGTTCCACACACTATTAGCAAAACTGAGTAACACGACAAATGATATTGTTCAACAATAGAAGATAAGTTGAGCTTTCTGTGATTAAAGATGAACAGATATTGAAACTTATTTAGCTTAACTGATCGCAAATTTTTGGAACTAACGCAAAGCTAGATAAACAAAAATATCACATTTATGAATATTGGGATTTAAAAAAGAAATACCTACTCCCAACGCTATGATCGGAATTCGTTATTTCGACTAAATCTCAGTAGCTACCTACCACATCTTAATAATAATATTTTTCTGTCAAAATCCTGTTTTCAAAATAATATATTGATAAGAATACTACTTATATGATTTAAACTCGTTGTGTAATAATAAAAGCAAACATATTAGACCATGCGATACAAAATAAAGAATTCTGCAGACCTGATATTAACCATGGTATAAAATCATATTTCTGAAAATAAAACATTAAATGATCACTGATTACCTACTAAAAAAACTTGCGCTAACATTACAGAATTAATAGAAGGTAAAATAAAAGAGACTGTTTTTAGTAGAATTTAATGTTTTTTACATGTCTTGAAGCGAAAAATTGAAATGTACGACAAGTAACTTTATTGATTTTATGTCAACAATAACCAATAAACAAATGCTAGCGCACAAACCACTTGTTTCTAACATTTAATTTTGTGAACTACATAATTAGTGATAAAACTATGACAATTATCTAAAATAACTAGCTATACACACACGTATTTATGCACTTTTCAATTATCCTCAACTGTTATTAGAAATATTGCAATAAAAAAGTATAAAACTTGATCATATTAGGCAATATATGCATATTATGGAAACCATAATACGCTACCAATATTTCACAACAGAAGCCTTTATCGCATACCAAAAATCTCAATTAACAATATTAGTTGTGCATTATTATTATTATTAAGTAGTAGACGATAGAA
The DNA here is from genome assembly GCA_034780595.1 of Parotoplana pacifica. Taxonomy (NCBI): domain Eukaryota; kingdom Metazoa; phylum Platyhelminthes; order Proseriata; family Otoplanidae; genus Parotoplana; species Parotoplana pacifica. Next base: position 18,363 of record JAUYWI010088641.1, read on the forward strand.
ATCGTATATATTGTCATATTAATTTCCTACAATATTATATACCTACAGTGCAAGCATCCCATGCCATAATTATTCATTACGCTTTTTAGCGACTATAGGCACTAACTAGCAATAATTTTTCATTCCTCAATATATTGGATAGACACCAATTGTGAGTAAGTAGTATAAATTATAAATATCAATTTTTGCGGTAGGTACCACCACCCTAAGAGATAGGTCATCAAAAATCCTCACATGATCTTGCGCGGACTCATCCAATGCCAATTTTACCTACCTGATTACAATCATATATTACTAGAATCGGATCTCAACAACAAAATCTATTGTTCACCAATAGACAACTAACTCATAATCTATTAATATTATTTATTATTATAATCAATAAAACTTTGCTAACAACAATATTGATAAACAATATAGGGAAATACTAATCAGCGTACAACAATATATTACTACCTAACAATAATTTAATACCTAATAACACAAATTTCAGTAAAGAAACACATTTTTAGTAAATCAATTCCATTGTATCTACAATATTTGTTTTATTCCCGATTCATTTGGTTAGTTAAACTGGTGGGGGTTCGCCCTCCAATGTTACTTCAACTAAACAATCAAAATTAACAGACAAAATATAGTTTCTTGCAGTGAGTATCGCTATAACACACCACTGTCATGTAAATAAAAATTAAAACCAAATTTGACAATAAACTGGCTTGGCACTACTTAACAAAGTGAACATTGCCTGCTCCTTGACGACTTTTCCTTTAGTTAATACGATAAAATGAAACAACATGAGGTATCTTTAAACAGACAATTGAATGGTGCCTGCATCGGGCACAATATTAGCTCGATATAATGTTTAGCATTTACCTACACAACGTTTAGGTATTCTCCCAACATAAAACATGTGTAAACATTCGTCAATACTGTTATTGTTCCAGACATAATTCCAGAAAAATAAAATATCGAAAGATAGGTATCTAGGGAAGAACACTTTCCCCAATTCATACAGGGCGGGGGGGAGATAACGCGCCCCTGTTCTATTTTTTGTTTTTTAAATGTGAGCTTTATTTTCCAGGACTTTTCCTAATTATATGTTTAACAACTTTTTAATACCATTTTTATCATATTTACCCTCCTGCTATAAGCTTCTAAACAAGGTCACCTCTTATTTTTGACAATTTTAGGTCAACACTAAATACAACAGTTTTGACTCTTAGTACATTAACATCATCTATTACCTTTGTTCAATAATATAACTTGTTTTTCATACATACCTAATTACAATTATTTATCCAATAATAATTAATTTATCTAATATTTGAATTAAATTTGAAAATGGTAAAAAAGATGGTTTTTCACTCTTTTCATATTGTTATAATAATATACCAATTTTCATACCCATAGTACAAATCTAAGTTAGCTTCTATAGGGGGATTCGCACCCCCCCCCCGAGTACCTGACTGCGTTAAATACATAGGGTTAAGGAATAATTTATTTTCAATACAATAAATTCAAAAAATAGTTGATGTGATCATAAAATAATATAAAGCTTCAAACCTGCATTAGAAATATGTAGATTTTATTAATAATCGCAATATAACATAGGTATCTTGAATACAGCTTATCGTTTACTCCCAGGGCTTTACCACTACTGCTATCGAATGGAAGTTTTTATAAGAAATAGGCAAGGAACTTTATGTACAAATTTCGCAATGCAATTATGTACATAATAATCATAATTCTAACATTTAACATTTAATACACTTAAACTATGATATGTCTTTTTAATTTCATTAGTTTTTCATCATCCTGGATATGAAGACTATTTGTTTATACTATAATCATAATATTCTTTTCAATATTGTTTAGTTAGCATATATATTGTGTTGAATAGAGAAACAACTATCGAGAAATGGCGCCTTAATGATCTCAAGGCCAAGCATATTGCCCAAACTTCAAATTACCAGAAAACGATCGGCACTAAAGTTTCAAAATGGATTCTATAACCACTGAGTCATTATTTATTAATGTTCTTCAACATTATATTAATAGCCCAAAAATACCTTCTAAGCTGATTTTGTGGATTATTACTAGTTAGATTCACCAATGATTAGCATTCATGTCTGCCAAAATATTGCAATTTGTATAATTAAAAATGATCGTATTGATACTAATATATTTCAACTGCCCATTTGATAAAAAAACAAACTAAAATGAACATTGCGCTAATGCACAGTGTGATTTACAATTTCCTAAGCAATTTAAGACATTTCAATGTCATACAAATAAATTAGTTATCACGTTGACAACATGCACCTTTCAATGGGAATTAAGCATTATTACAAATAAATTATCGTGTAAACTACGCGTTAGTCGACGCACTACCTATATATTATTATTTCAAAATTTAAAAATCTAGTTCAGCATGCATCATGAACAAGGCATTTTATTAATGAGAACAGAATACACAATTACCTAAAGTCTCCCTCTTTCTATGAAATGCTGACTTTGAGAATATTTGCCTACCCAGGTATAGTTCTTTGTATTAGGTACATATCTGACAATTGAAGACAGGTGGCTACATACAAATAGATCTCCAGAAAAAATAGAAATAGGATAGATACTTTTGCAACATTTAAGCATTAGTAGGTTTTGTCATCAATATTGAACATCCATGTATGTACACAGCTTTATGGATAGAAGCATTATTATGAAGCCACTTCGCAACAATTTGATGAGTCCCAAGAGATCTAAGACAATAATGACTTAATCTAAATAGATGCATAGCTACGTAGATTAATATTCTAAGGCATGCACATATTACTTATTAGAGTAATGTTTTGCACTGTATTGTTAGGCTTATTAGAATATGCTGCAAACTTCTCTACAATAATCTTCCTCTGCAAATAATAATACTAATAAATGCATATATTTATCTACATATTTCGCATCATCAGCATCCATTCAAATTCAAAGTACATGTTCTTCAAACTGAAAAGCCACACAAAAAATGAGTATTAATTCAAACAATAAAATAAATTTGTTCACATCACATCCAGAAACACACTATTGTTAGATTCAGAAACAAGTATTTTTAAAACTTAAGAGAAATAAATGAGTTAAAATTAATTTAAAACCTAAAGGCAACCTTGTGAAAAATTAAAGGAAAATAGGGAGTACATATAATAAAAACGTGTCTTTCGATAAAAGGCTTTCTCTTAAAGGCAAAACATTTCCATTTAAGATTACAAAAACTATAAACGCAATTATCATTTTTTGTAAGTATTAACCAATGGTAGATAACGTTTTTAATTATACTAAAAAGAAACCCTTCCACATGGCTCAATCGTCAGAGAAAATAGATAAAGAAGCCAATTAAGTCATCAGCTCTAAAAATTATCCGATGAATACAAATCCATATACAACATTTATTGTGTATCGATTTTTTTGCCTAAAATAACTTAAATGGCTCTAAAAAAATTCTATCTAGTTGAAATTTGATGTCATTACAATAATGTATCAGAAAATTGGATGCTTCACTTTTCTAGTTGTTGGTCTAAAAAGGCCACCATAGAAGGTCAGGTCAATAAAATTGATTAGTCAAAATTAAATTTTATCATTGTTACAGGTTTTAAAAGACTAAAAATTGTTTATTATTAGTTTCATAAATAATTTTTACTGGCTTTTGAAAGAATTTATTTGAAAAATTAAATTTTCAAAAAATAAATTGTTAACACATCGATTGACTATATGGGCCCAAAATCAATGGATCTCAATTTTCTTTTTCTTTTCTGAATTATCGTTTTTTAATGAAATCTGTAACATCGTTTTATAATTAACAGAAGGTATATTCTTTGGAAAATGGATTCCAGCAGTTAGATTTTTTAGAGTTGCAAAAAGAATTTTTATTGACTCTCTGATTGCACCCTGATCAGAAAATTTCTTTTTATTAAATCCGCAATATTATGTGCAAAAGTGATACATATTCCAAGTACCAAACAAGTTGCTTTTACTTCAGAACGATTGTTTTGTAAACAGTACATTTTGACAAACATTTTTCAGATGGCCGTCTAACCGTAGAAATACTTGCACAAAAAGCCGACACAAGAAATTCCTGTTTGGACATACCAAATTTCATGCAAATCAGTTAAATTGTTTTCTGATAAATCTACATAGAATAAATGGTAAGGGGAAGGGGGGGTGGTAATACCCTCTTCTATACGAGGTTAATTGCCATCATTCTTGTCTCTATACCTGCAAAGCCACACAGCTTGAATATAATAGTATTTTCAAAAAAATTATTCAAAGTCCTTTTTTACAAAAAATGCCTGTTTCATTTTTATTCTGAAAGATTTTTTGACCAAACTATTTAGCTGTACAAAAACTTTAAAACAGGGTTGATAGTTTCTTTGCAAATTTCTCTTTGGTTAAATAAATAGAACCATGCACTGTCAGCAGCCACATATTATAAACATTTTTGTAAAAATTAAGCTATTTAGACGTAAATTCTTTGATTTAACGTTTCCAAACTCAACAGCTTAACTAAGTAGTTTTACTAGTCAGATGCGAACAAAATCTTTCAAATTGCATCGTTTTGTAAAGAAAAGGGTTGGTGGTTGGATTAAATAAATTAATTTATTAAATATATCAAAGTGAAAGAAAGCGAAATTCACAATCCTTAGGCAAAACCACGCAGTTTGCTTTCCAATGACAGAATACAAATTATACAGACGTACACATAAATCAGCGTTTAAAAAAAGTTAAAAGTAGATAAATAAACAAAAAAAAACAATATGCTAGTTTCAAACATCATTAAACTCACTCAAAAAATAATCATTATCTAATTATACATTTCTCGTAGGATAATAGGTAATTATTAATTGAGATACCTCATTTTAGACATACAAAAATTAAACAAAATCCTTTCTTCGGAGTTTTAAAAAAACTAGAAAATATTTATGTATTTTATAAAAACTAATTTCTTTTAACTTAATAATTACTAGTTAATTTCCTTCAAAACTACACTAGTAGATAGAAAAATATCTCTAACAGCATACAGATTTGTCGCGTAACACAATTCTTTCATATGGGAAACATAATTTAAACAAATTAAGCATTGCGACAATATATGTATGTAGATCAGTCATTAAATGACAAATTGTCATGTATCTATCTATAGTGTTCTGCCGAATTAGTCATTAGGCAGGTTCAATTCTATGGCATCCACTTTCTCCATTCTTCTCGGTTTGCTGCCCGGTCCTTCAATTCTCTATA
>JAUYWI010088642.1:0-12461 GCA_034780595.1 Parotoplana pacifica
GTTTGTTGGCTTGCAGCTGGTCCCTCAGTTTTAATTGGTATGACGATTCCAGCTGGTTTGCTAATGTGTGCTACTTTAGTCTGTTTAATCTGGGCTCTGATTGGCTTTTCAAAAACAGTCGATCAAACTGCAATGGCCACTGGGACAACTGGAAACAGAAAGTTAATTGTATTGGTTACCATCAAACTTGGATTTCTTCTTGGATTAGCTTGGCTTCTGCCATCGATAAATATACTTATTCGTTCTCAAGCCTTGGATACAATTGCCAATGTTGTTATTGGTAGTCAAGGAATAGTCATTGGTATTGCGTTTCTCTGCAATAAGCGGGTTTTCCTTCTTTTCAGAGGTCCTAGAAGAAATATTAGCCGCACATAGATCCATATTTTCCTACTCAAATGTCCTAATAAAACTTTCTGATAAAATAGGAGCTTTGTACATTACATTTCTAATTTAGTTATAATATCCATACTTAGTACAAAATTGAGCGATCAAAGTAGTCATTTAAATGTCAAAACGAACAAACACTTCAAATAAAATTATCATGTTTTTATTCCTTGTACAAATTTTAGGCATTTTTAATATAATATTTTGCACTACCTACGGTCTTAGAGCACAATACAAAACTACATTTACAAATGGCATTAAAGTGGATTTGCCAATATGAATTTAGTAATTTCATACTATCAGAAAATAATAAAAATTTCTTATTGATTTGACGAAAACAACAAAATTGGCATACATATCCTTACTATGGAAAGATTTCAAAACAAACAACGGCTGTGGCGCTTTTTAATCAATGAAATGTTTTGCCATCGCTTTTTTTAACTCTTCTCACCTAAGGTGTTTTATTATATGCTACTCAACTAGTCTCGTTAATTTCCGAAGACCCAAAGTATGTATGCCAAATTTGGTGTTATCCCCAAGTCAGTAATTTACTTTCAGCATTTCAATGGGAAAATCCCTACTGTTGGAATTACAAAGCAAATAAATGTTACTTCTGTTCATAGAGCAGATCTATGGTGATATTTGCATAATGTTCTGAGATAATAATTGAATAAAAAATAATATAGATATATTAATACTTATTTGAAATTCCGTTTTTTAAAACAGATGTTGTATGCCTAAAATATTCTTGAACAATAATTATGTAAATAGGGATCTTTTTTTTTTAATTTAGAAAAGTTAGATTTTAATCAATCCTAGAAAATACTACAAAATAATGAAACCGAAGCTGATTTCCCCACAAATTTCATGTTATACTTTCTTTATAACAATGCATAAACGTTTCTATATTATCTAAACCTACGGTAGTCGGTTGTTAGCTCATGCGGCAACCTACATACAGTAAGGTCTATTAGGATATGACAAGAAAGTGACAGCTGCCATTTGAAAACTATTTAACATTTTGATGAAATTCTTTTTTTATCGTGTAGTACCTCCAACACTTAAGAGCTCTGACAACGTTCAACTTCATAACTATTACAGATGCTTAGATATAGAAGTTCGAAAATCCCGAATATTATTATTATTATTATTATTTAGACCCAAAAACTACCCGTAAACTTTAATCAATTCTTTTGAAAGTTGGAAGATATACTGGAAATGTCCCAATAACAAACAAAATGGTATTCTCCCCTAGCAACCGTTGCTATGTACCTCAATGTTTAAATTGCCAATTACAAGCACAAATCACCACAAAAAGCGAATCACTTTAAGTACGAATCGTCATAAATAAGCACGAATCAGGTTAAGAAATGTAAATTTATAACAATTTCCTGAATGATAATAATAATAGTGCCTAATAATAAGCGTGTATTTTTTATAAATTGTACATATTAAGAATCGGATGAAAACCTTTTAATCAAGCTAGGGAATTTTCGCGTTAATGACTATTTTTTTCATTGAGTATTTGACGGTCGCGCTTGTAATGATTCTGGTGCTTAATCTGTTCCAGCACAGCTAGTCCTGTATAGTTGCCTACATTACTGAATAATCATCTGAGAAACAACTTACAAATCTTGGAACTGATACTAGAACAAAGACAGCTCAGCAGGAGAGTGGCCGCACTCACTATCTTGATGTAATTACATGTTAGCCAATTCATGGTCATGATCAGAAGATGCCCTCGCACAAAATATTACTTGAAATACCACATGGAAAAAGTTGGTGAGATAACAACATGTATTTGGTATATATAACATTGAGAATTACAAATATTTTATTGTCGTAAGACCAATTAGATGGCTGGTGTGTTTCTATCCACGGAACAAGTACCACACCCTAACTATGTGGAGGTTAAGCAGATAGTTATCTGTTTTATCTATTTCTACGTTAAAACTGTGTATTGTTTTTGCTGGCTGGTTTGTGTAGAAAAAAAGCTATTACCTATGTGTGTACGTCTACATACGTGTTTGTTATCTGACATTTTCATATGAAATTTAGTTAAAAATCATCATTTCTCGCCAATTAGCAAGCACATTTATAGGTAATGGAAATTAATCCAAAAAGGTACGCATTGTGTAGATAGGATGCGCTTTCCCACAATGATGTTCTAAATATTGTTCTATCAAATGTAAAAGCTACCTGAGCAAACTCTGGATAGTTTGCATGTTAGTATATCATTTATTTGCAATAAGTAGCCAAGCTGCAACAAAAAGGAAGCAAAATATTTGAGGGATTGGACCACGCCTTTGTCGCTTTACGTATTTCTTGGGCTGCCACAAATATAATAGATATTTTTAACTGCATAATAAATAACTACTTCTACGTACAGCCATTATACCTCTACAATATTATTAACATTTTTATAGGACATTAAATTAGTAAATGGAAATTTGTCTTCCGCTGAAATCCTCATTTGCGTTTCACTTTTTTATGACTTAAACCAATTTTCCCGACTTATTTTGAGGTATAATTTTTTTTTAAATTAAATATTTTGCTTTAACACTTAGCCAATATTAAATAAAAATTATTAGGACAATAATATTGTTGTAGTATTTAAAACAAATATTCCCAATCCTAAAATTAAACATGCATATGTGTATATGCATTCTGTTACAGCACAATTTTTATAATAGTTAACTCAAATAGAGTTTGTGAGGGATGCATACTGGCCCTCCACGTAAATACAAATTTGTCTATAGTCTACAATAAAAACAAAACTACTCCTAAGTGCTAAAATTGTATCAATATATTAGTTACCTATTTGCCTCTACAAGAATACACAAAATTGGTAAAATGGAAAACTACCTTTAACTGGTTCAAAACAATAAAAGGAATAATTCAAAATGAATCGTGTAGTCAAGCGACCTAGGAATTGAAAAACAAGCTCCAAAACCAACTGCAACCAATAAGAATTGAGATCTTTAACAAATAATGATAATCCAAATAAATATATAATCTAAAATAAATCTCAAACTCTAATCCAAAATGAATATAAGATTTTCGCTGAACTCTTCCTTCAATCTCAATTTTAAATGATAAAGTTTATAATATTCGCTGCTGCACTGACTGAAAAATACTAAATCACCAGCCGTTATATACTGCTGAAACAGCAACGTGAGGAGAGGTCAGAATAAAATTCTCAGTCTATTAAGCCCAACTTGTTTTTGACCCCCCTCCCCTTGTGTGAATAAGGGGCCATTAACACTACAACTTCCATTTGGAATACTTTTGGAATCAAAGTACACACACATAAATTTAGTAGACTTATGAACAAAATTTTGAAAATTAAAATATAAACGGTACTGAAAATTTCCTTTTTAGTGTTAAATAATAAAGTAAACCGAATAAATTTAAAATGAACAAAATATACTAACTGAAACTTGACAACCTTATAAGTCAATGAAAACAATATAAAGATGATTTAAGGAGACACTGGCATTTGATATGTATGTATTTAGAGTTGGAAACATTAAATAACCAATTGTGGTGAGGTCACCGGTGCGGATCATTTTCTTCCACTTTTTTCAATCCATTGCATCATCCTCTCGGACTCCCACCTGCTTCATATCTTCACGAATGCAGCCTTCGTCTCTTTCCTCACCACATATACTAACCACTGGAGCATCACCTCCCTCAGTTTTCCTTTCAATTCTCCAATAGTCATCCTCTCCCTCACCTTTTCATTTCTTACTTTGTCAAGTCTCGTCAGTCCTAAAGACTAACCTTAGCATTTTCATCATGCTTCAGTGCCTGGTCTCACCATTGTCTTATAATTTACCTTTCATCTTGTCTGGTACCTTTCTGTCACATATAATACCAGTTATCGTTTTCCATGTACCCCATCTACCTTGTTAAAATATAATAATTAAAAATTCACAATTTGTAGTTAGTATTATTATATGTAATTATTTTATATAATTTTGATACCTTCTAAATATAAAATCCTATTACTTATTTAATGTCTATGTTATTGACTCCAGTTTTTTTTATAGTAGTCACTTTTATTGGCTTGATTTGCTAATACCTTAATAATCTTTATTTTAAATTTTACAAAATCCATAATATAATATCCTCATAACTTTCATATTTACTCTTATATATCATATAATTTTGAAATACCTAATTTGATAGTATTCTGGGCCCGTAGATATAAAATAAATAAAGTAAGTTCTAAAATGAATAATTTGTGTAATTCTGAAATGCAATTTATAACTAAACTAAATTTTTTAACCCTGAAGTTCTCAAATACAAGTTACTTTCTTAATTAAAGCAAAAGTTATAAAACAAATATTTATTAAGTACTACTTTCTAATCTAATAGTTATCATTAAAGAAACCAAGCACTAGAAATAGATAAATATTATACTATTCTCCTCATTACTCTTAGCATCTACACTAGCATTGAATAAAATGGATAAAAGAATAAATAAGTCATTAAATTAAATAAAGGTTATGTAATTTTGTTCTACCTACTGACAGCGTATTTTCTTTTTATCTGCATAGTGAAAAGTCGTAGAAATGACAATTCGTAGTCAAATATTATGTGAAACAGAAATAGTACCTAATGTATATTTTAAAATTTAAAATCAAGCGAGGAGGTGCGTTATTAAATGTTGTACATTTATGGAAAAACCTTGTTCTCTACTATATCGAAATAACAATTAAATTTCATCATGGATATGTACATACATAGATAATTTTGATAAACCAAATATTTTTTGCTATATCTCTGCTTACACACGATAATACTGTCATTGTATTGTTATTCATTTCTACATAAAATATAGTTTTGATAACAGGCATTTTAAAATGAAATTCCAAGGACCAAACTTTTAGTAATATATAAAACGACTTTTTGATGTATGCCAGATTTCAATATATGACTATTTTTTAAACAAAACAACTTTTTAGATATTTTCACATTCATCTGTTTATTTAGTGTTCGGTTTTGTTGCCTCTCATCCGTACAGAGTCGGATTCGAACTAGGGACCTTCAATTGTATCTTCCTCTACTAGGGTTCAAATATTTGAAATTATATATTTTTCGATGTTATACTATTTCCTTATGCACTATACATATGTATTCGGTATAACTGTTCTGTACATCTTATGGCTTATTAAGAACCAATTGTCCTACACAAACATGTCATACTTACCGATTATTTTTTTAAATACTTGTATAAACCCTTAGTATGAAGCGAAGATCACAATAATTCTACCTATAAACATAGGCCTTACTGCTAAAGTTTTATCAAATTCCAACAACTCCTCTAGCCGATCAATTTTAGCAAACCAAAATAAACAGAGAATCACCAATGACCACTCTTTTGGCCTGCCTTAATTTAACAATAAATCACAAGACCAAATTGTCATTTCAATTATGTATTACTATAAAAACCATAAATAGAATAGGGAGAGACAGAGATGTTATTCCCCCCAAATAGATTTGGGTATTATACATGCAGTTTTAACCAACTACCGGGTGTCCCAAAAGTCTGCGGATTTAAAACTGTAATGCAATGAGAACATGAATGTATAAGAATTTGTTTATAAAACCAAACAATGCGCAAAGTATTACTTCTATGAAATAGACTTTGCGTAACTCTAAATAATTAATCTAAATTTAAGTTTAAATTGTTTAAAAACTCAATAACGATATAAAAATACAACGATTAGTACAGCAAGAGAATTTCTTGATGCCAACCTTCAAGGACCTTGGATTGGGAGACGAGGTTCACTCGAGTGGTCGGCGAGATCGCATATGTGAGACAGTAAGTGTATCCACCTGAATTTGTTTACCCCAACATTCATGCCCTTAAGCATCGAATTCAAGAAGTTTTTAATCAAATTCTACTGGAAATATTTCGAAAAGCAATGCAGAGTTTTATTGATCGTGTTAGAGAATCTCGTACGGCTGAAGGTGAACTTTTTGAGAAGAAACCTGCATGTAACGTTCCCTATTACTATTCATGTAGATATAAACTTGTTTTGAACTGTATTGATTGGATTTACGAACATATTATTATACATATATGTAATATCTTATTACAATATAGTTTTAAATCAGCAAAGGCTTTTGTAACACACGGTACCCGTATTAAAACCAACAGGTCTGAGAACAGCATCTAGGGCTTGTTCGTTTTTATACTATGGACAAATGGTTTATGAAGTTTTTTGTTACTCACCAGATAGAATCCAAACTTAGGAACCCTTTCATATGTTAAACACTAATCACTGGGCCTGTGCTGGGGTGTCCCTTAGAAGTGAAGAAACACAGATAATGGTATGTTTTTATTTAGTGTGAAATTCAAAATAAGAAATAAATTGCCGTTGTCAAAATTCACATAACTCTGCGTATCTCCCTACTCTTATGGATAGAAACCTTGACCTGTACTTTGGTAGCTATCATGTATAAAATCGTAAGGTTACTTACATATATGAAATATCACTTTCATACATGTGTCTTAAATAAGTATATTTGATAATATGAACATTTAATCTCTACATCTTCATTTATTAATTAGATTCCATTTTCTTCATGACCATACAACAAAAAATAAATAAAATGATTTACCACGTCATACATTATATACATATATAAAGATAAAAATTAAAAAAAATATGGAACATAAACAATCTGGACTATTATATATAGCAGGAATTTGCTTTGGTTTTAAAAGTGTATCTATTCAGTTTTAGAGTCGTCATTATTCACTTTGCTAATGCTGTTGTTGGCCTCTAAAAAATTCTTATCCGGAGAGCCTGTCGTATCTACTGAATGGCTCACAATGGCAACCGACTCGGATTGATCGGACCAACTTTGCAGGTCGCCTAAAAGCAACAACAGAAGTACGTATTATATAAGGTCAATCAATCAATAACAAATTTTAGATAGTTCTATGTACACTAAAGTGGATAGGCTTTCTGCAGTTTGAATGATAAGTTAAATTAAGAAATGAATATTTAGTTTTAAAGTTAAGTCTAATAGTCTAGCCATAATTAGCTTCAGTAAGTAGTGATCAGTAATCACTTTTCAGTGTTCATCTGTAAGTTGTTTGTGCCATTGATAGTTCAATGGTTATCAACTGGACAAAGCCTATGCATTTTAGTGTATGTAATTAGAAAACCTTTTCCCGATCAAAGGATAGAATTGTGTTAAGTTTTGCTGTCATTGTATTCCGCCTAAGCACTTTTTGCCTAAAAGCTTTTCGGTTAAAACCCGTGCTTCGCCTAAATAATTGAAATAATAGGTTGCTTGATAAAATGGTCTAACAAATATACAATATCATTTGTATAAAACATATAAAGTGACAATTGTATAATATATATAACATGTCAACAAAATATTACATCAATTGATTTTGGGAGGTGAATATTAAAAAGACCAACAAAATTTTAATACTTTAATAACAACCATCTTTTATTTTCTCTTATGTAAATAGTTTGAGATCCTAAAATATTGAGACTGAACGAATATAGTTTTCGAGATTTTCGACCAATTCTGTTTCTCCTAATATTGTTCATCGCGTTTCGCCAAAATTATTGCAAATAAAAGATTGTTTGATAAATGGCATTAAACATACATATAAAGTATCAAATGCATAAAACAAATAAATGTCAATTAGTTCTACCCAATTTTTGACCACAGTGCCTACGCAACGATAAACAGTTATTTCGTTGTTAAGAAGACAATTCTCTGGATGACATTCATGCATACAGGACAGCCTAGTGGTTAGCACACTGGACTAGCGATTCTAAGGTCGGTCGTGGGTTCAAATTCACTCTGTGACGTGTAGTATATTGAATTGATTCAATTACCAAAATGATCGCCTACACAAGAGATCTCGTCTATATAGCTTAATGGGAATCGGCATGTTAGAGGCTAAACTAAATTATGGTTTCCAAAATTTGCCTAAAATCACCTTTGAGATATTTGCCCCTTTCGGAGGAAGTAAATATTTATTTCTACGGGACGTTGTTGTGTTGACGTAAGGCCGGACTGTAAAGTCGTATTGCATTATTGATAAAATAATATTTTATAAACTGAAGTAAGTTTATCGTAAAACACATAAGCCAAACGACACTATTACATTAGGCGAATTGCCTCAAATCACAACCACAAGGTATTACGTAAACACGAGCCGCATGGGTAGGCTAAACAATAATAGTCAAAACGCTAACGCAGACAACGGTTTTCATAAGGATTTAGAAAATTTAACTTTGATCCAAGTTTGCAATTCTATCATGCTTGTAATTAGAGTAGGTAATAAGTTTATAATACAAATTGTTTTCAAAATAAAGAGAACGTGCATGGTTGACATAATCTCAAACAATGATGATATTATATAACACTGAACAAATAATTGCATTGGCATCTATCTACAGTAGAACCCACTTAGCTTAACAGGTATTATTAGTTAAGAAGTATTCATTTTAAAGTCCCGAATCTTTCCTATCTTTTAAATATAAATAATCCCGCTTATCATGAATCTTTAAGTACCCATACCTGCTCAAAAGTACTCTGCTGTCGATTTTCCGTATGGCAAGTAACTGTGCCTTAGATATATTACCCCACTGTAAAAGTAAACAATATTTCCTGATTTCTTTGACAAAGTTAACTATTTTCATGTTTATTTAGCGTATTATATTATGTACTATATTATATCTACATTATACCCATGAATATTAGTAAAAAAAACATTTTAAAGTCTGTAATTTATAAATTAATATCCTTTCTTTATAAATTGTTTATTCAGTAAATACCTTCCAGTCCGATACAATGTTTCGGAATAACGTTAAAAAACCTTTAATCAACGTTTAAAACTGAACCATTAACTGGTGTAAACTACTATCTTTATTATGTTTAAAGCTGGAAATAACGTTTTAAAATTTAAACGCTCTATTCAGTTCTAAATCTCAGATTTTGGCGAATAGAATCTTTTGTTATTTACCTAGAAAAATCAATATTTTTTATTTTTGGCAATTGTAAAGTTTACGTAAATTAGGCATAGAGGCAGATTGTATTCCTTCTATTTGTCCTTTAATTGATTAATTGACTTAATACGATCCATTATGTTAATATTTTTTCGCAATCCAGCTTGTTCTCTTGATAGATTTTCGTCTAGTTTTTTCCAGTCTCTCGTAAGGATCTTGGTGAATATTTTATAGATATATACCAGTAGGCTGATCGAACGATAGTTCTTTAAGTCTTTCTTATCAACTTTCTAATTCAGAATCCTTCCAAATTTCAAGCACTTTACACTTCAGAAGGCATGCGTTGAACAGTTTAGTCAGCTCTTTTGCTAAAGGTTCTCCTGCTTCTTTGATTACATCAAGTCCTGGAACCATAGCTAACCACATTTAATTTTACTTATTTCAAGAATCTTTTGAATTTGTTTTGTGAGAGCTATCCATCGTTGGGTCCTTTTGGTCAATCTTATTTATATAGCTGTAAATTATTTAATAAAATACATTTACTAATTAGGTATGTGGAAATTTGTACATATATGCTTCAGCATTATAATCCTAATGGATGCTTTTATATTAATCAAATTAATTTGTATTTCCACTAAATAATGTGAGTACATTGCATCAGCCATACAATACTTAAGCAAACAGATAAGAAATCTGGTTAGCTAAATAACTACCTAATGAATGCACATGGAGGGTGAGGATTGATAAACAAAATACAACATTAATTGCCATCATGTATCAAAATGATACTAGCAGTTGTTCCCAAAATGATGGGAAATGGAGAAATTCCTGTCACATATGCAAACAATCAGCTTCCTTTTGTTTGACTAAATCTCCGTAATTGCAACAGACTACAAAATGAGTGTTAACCCACTATGGTTACGAGTATTTAAACAAAAATATTGTAATTCTCTTATATCTTACATGGTTTATAGTTCTTTTTATATGTTAATTTGCAAAATATAGGCACTCTTCACTAAATAATAGCATTTGCATTCAAACAGTTTGCCGCTACTGTTCATGTATACAAATAAACATTTGGAAAAATTAGTAAAAGCGAATCGGTCTATATATTTGTATTATATCTTATCCGGTTTCTGAAAAATAATGATTTTTTACTGTGCAAACAAAAGCTAAAAGATGTAAATTTGTTTGGTTTTGGGTGTGTTGGTTTCCAAAATGTGCTAAGTATGATGTAAAACAAAAGCTTACTTTTTTAAAATATATAGGTACAATTTTGACTGATTTCAAAAACAATAGACTTATGTAGATATTCTTTTTAAAAATAAAACAAAGGCTTTTTAAAAGAATATTTTAATTTTGAAATACTTTGTACAATAAAAAATACAAAAGATAGTTACAAAGGAAAAGTACATGTTTAGTTTCAAAACGTTCCTATCTGGAAATACTTAGCTACACAAAAACTACTACTTGAAAATTCAAAATTAGTTTAGTTTTTTAAAGTTAGTAATTTTAAAAATCAAATAATTTAAATCCACAAGATGCGCGATTTTATATAAAATAATATGTAGTTTTAGAGGTTTAAAACTCAGAAATAACTGTTCGATATTAATACCTGCACCTAAACAACCAACTAAAAATGTAATTCTGTACCTACTTCCATAACTGTGACTTAGACTGAACCACTAAAATGCAATAAAAGGCAAAGTTGACTTACCTGAACCACCAATGAAAAATGCGATCACTGACATCATCAAAACACTGCCAGTGATCAGGAAAGACTTTTGCCAGTTTGCTAATGTCTGAAAAATTGGATTTATAAATGAATTATAATATTGCATATCTTATTGCTATTACACTAATTGAATGCTTTGAATATAAATTAGACATTTAAAAATTAGATATGAGATGCACTAGATATTTAAACTCCAAGAAAAACTGATAGAATACGGATTATTTGACGCACTCAGAAAGTGGAAAATTTATGATGAGAGTTGAACAATTGAAACTTACCACAAAAAATTCAGAAAATGTATTACAAAGTAAAGTATTTTGCAATTCGTTATGCCTATAAAGTGGCTTTAGTTTAATGTACAATTATATTGATAAATGATATAATTATATGAATTTCATTACCCAAAATTATTTGCAAGTATGTTTAATTTGAACTGAAATATTCTAGAGAAATGTCAAACATAGTCTTAAAAATTGTGGACCATGGAAAGTCCATAGACATCATCTTAAGGTATATTTTATTTAAACATGCTAGTAAAACAAAATGGGGGGACTGATTCGCCTCCCACCCCCGGGTAGGATAGGGTTAAACACACACGCTCCACTATGTATGTAGATACTTGTTTTCAAGATAAAAAAACAAGCACTTCAACAACGCAGTTATAACATCACGGGAGTGTAACAAAATATTTTTAATAAAGAATTGGTAGATAACTTGTTCCTCATTTATTTCTGTTAAGTTACTACAAAACCTAGAATGATGAAAACGTCAACTACCTATTTACTGGATATTTACGAGTATACATTTGCATTAATTCTTTTCAAACAAATTAAGAGGAGGAAGAAGATATCGACCAAAGAAGATAGAATGTGCTTTTTAAACTTTTTTTAAATGTATAGCTATGTAGTATATTTGAGAAAATTATAATAATTGTTGCATTCTTAAATTTAACTTTGAAAACATCTTCAACATACAAGTAATATTATTATGATATCACTGTCAATGTCAAAATGGAAATTGTATGATTTAATTAAATTATTATGTCATCCATTTTCGAAACAAGTGAAATAATATATTAATTTTGATTCACAAGCATAAACCCACTATAGGAGACCGGTTTTGACCTCTTTGGGTCTCATCAATTGTAGATAGGCTTGAACACGGACCCTCTGGCGAGTGTCTTACTCACTTAGCTATCCAGGCTGCTGGTGAATGGAAGCGCTAAGTTGTTCTTTTAATTTTACTGATAGTTAGAAGACTGTACAGGGTGGCCCATAAGTCCGTATCCTCAGTCGTAATTATTAAAAAATTGCATTGTATAACTTTATTTATTTACAAACAATAAAGTT
>JAUYWI010088653.1:0-12459 GCA_034780595.1 Parotoplana pacifica
TACTTTATCCAAAATTGTATTTATATTAAACTCACAAATTTATTGATTTCTATGTTAATTAAATTAATCTATTGGTTGAATTCTAACCGTTTCTATTATTATAGAATCGTATCTATTAATATTATTTCTCCGCCTCTTTAAAATAATCCGCAATTTTTGTTCTCAGAATCCGCCATTCTTATTGGGATGGTATGTGGCTTGAAAAACTTAATACCCATCGAAGTGCCTGCATGTTTAGGAATGCAGTGTGTCCGCTTCCACTTTTTGTAAAACCTGTAAATAGTATTGTATTTGTATGTTAATCATTGCATTTTATATGTACTGAATGTTTTTTTAATTGCACTAAAACAGTTAAATATAGTTTTTATGACGATTCACTAGCTTTGTTTTCAATCTCCGATTGTTTATTGGATGATAAATTTACGTTTCCTATTTGATAATGGCCAGGTTGCCACTGGTTCTCATTTTGGTCGATTTGGAGACTTTGCAGGGATCAAATTATAAATTATGTCAAAAACAAGACTTCAGATGCAGAATATCAAGTGATGATATTTTCTGTTTACTAACAGATTTGCTCAAAATGCATTGCCGGTCCCAACAAGCGATTCTTTATTTCTTATTTCTCGTGCCTCAACTTTTCATGCCTTTCATGAGTTCAATATTAAAAAATGGCAGCCCTGTCGATTGGTAATAGGTCAGCTGGTTATAATATAACAGGCAAAAAGTCTGCGTTTGAAGGTATGAACTCTTAGCACGTAGCAATCTTTTTGAAATGTTGGTAAATAAGTAGGACCATTTTGAAAATGGTTTGTCTGATTTGCACAGGGTTACCAAATAAATGAATAGCAAAATTTATAATAGAGGCACTACATATTGAATCAAGAGGGGACAGCAAAATAAACAAATCAATTATTCTTTAAGATTTTTATTTGTAAAAACCCTATATAGACAAGAAAATAGATGACAAAATTACATGAATCATACTGTATTATATACAAAGGAATTTTAGACTTGCCGAACAAATAAAGCTACGAAATTAAACAAAATGTTTTTCCAACCAGAATGTTATGAAAGCGAAAAAATTAATTTTATAAACGATGTAGGTAGTTGTTAAATCTTGAAATTATTCAGTCGAGATATGGCCTAGATTTAGAATTCTAACAAACTACCTACCTACCAAGTCAAAACCACAGCGAGGACTACGTGAATGTCGGGACGTATGATACTGAAACCGGGATTATTTTCCAAAAGGCGGAAATGCTGAAAACATTTAAAAATGTCTTATTAATTCAAACCAAATTATGGTGACATTCATGTGCACATCCATCTAAATGATCTACCAGCAACTATTTTGTTAATAAAATGCCCGCAATACTTGAATCCCGTATGCATCTTTGTAGGTGATTTTATCTTTCATTTCTTGCTATATACTTACTAATTGTACCTACTTAATATGCACGCGTTTCATTATTTGTTCAACTAAATAAACTACGAAGTTCTTATAATTCCTTTTTTATACATTTTAAGTATTATTTCAATCCAATAAAAAACAAAATCTTTAAAATAACAAAGTTTATAAGATTTCACAAATCCACCTTTTGGTTATTTTTCACTGAAACGGGAGTCGTTTATCGTGACTTTCAAGTAGTCCTCGAACCACAGAGTTCGCATGGTGATTTGCTTTACCATATTCAATTCTAAGCAGGTAAAAGTGTCATTAAAGGTACCCAACTACTTACATATAAGTAGAAGTAGAAAAAACGTTACGGGCTTATTTATTCTGTATACATAATTACGGACTATTATAACATGTAACACAAAAATCTCAAATGGGTCATTTTTGTTTTTTTTCTACAAAACAGGACAATGACTTTATTCAAAATGGCCGCCATATTGATTTTTGTCCATAGACAACAGGTGGCATAAAAATCACAACAAATGAGAATGGCCCTTTTTATTCAAAATGGCTGTCCCAAGATTTTTAAATTTCATTTGTATACTTATGGACAACTGTAACATGCGGCACAAACAAACAATCTCAACCGAGGCCTTTCCTTTTTCGACAATTGAGACTGGCCTTCATTTTCAACATGGCGGTCATTATGATTTTTTTAACTGGAGTCCCTGCTGTGAGGTTGTCGGCCTCATCGTTCACAGTCCATACGTGTAGAGCTCCTTTTCATCCTAAATCGGACGTCCCCGGGGCTCTGAGACCAACACGGCGGCGTGATGATGTTTGTGATCTTTTTGACAATTTGGAATTCGACCCGCTGCCCCACAAAAAGTGTGGCCAGCTCGGAGTTCCAGGCGAGTAGGCTGTCTCTGTGCACAAAAAACGTTTCTTGCTTCCCGAAACAATGGATGAATCCGAACCCATCTCTCGGCCAATACTCTCTCACGACGCCAATAGAAACTTTGGCTACAAAAGAAGAAATTGTTTATACTTTAAAAAGTCTGACATAACGAATAATTAAAAAATGTGTGAATAAACTGTTTTTATTTTAAATACTGACGGGGTATCGATCGATAAATCAATTTATTGACCAATTACAAAAAAATAGTTTCAATCTCAGAGGAAAATTAATTTAAAAGTTAAAAATAACTTATGTTTAGTAAATGTCAACATCCGCCATTTTCAGACTTTGTAAGTATACTATCTGGACATTTGACAGCTGACTGAAAGCTCTCAGCCAATAAGCGTTCAGTATTCTACTAGAGTTACCCCCCCCCTTAATAAACTGAAATTAAACATCGATAATGTGGCCGATGACCTCCTCAGGTACAAAAATTAAAGATGTGAATTTATTTACATAATGGCTCTATTTGATTTGAAATGGATTATTGTTAGTTTCTAGGTCGATTTTAGTGGATTTGGAATGAATTGCTGCCCTTAAATTAATGTACCAGCCAGGTCTGCAGCAAAAATTACTGGACCTCAATTTTGACCTTAAAATCCGTTTTAGTTTTGTTGAAACAGCCCAGCAAATGTTTCCTTTTGTGTCTAAAATCCAGTAGAACTTCTTTATTGTGCTTTACAAAACCTCCCATTTGTCCACTGTTCCATTATGGGAGCAACTACTTTGTGAATAAAGTACAACGGATTTTCAATTTTTATTTTTGATGCTTCATTTATGCAAAATTTAAAAGTTGGATCTTGACTATTTATAGAAAAAAACACTTAAAATAACTCACGCGTTGGCTTTTCGTTCATATCGTGACTGAAAACAAAACAAAAGGAATTAAAATTTAAAATTGTATTTATTAAAAAGAGAACGTTTCAACGACCAAAATTAATATGGCAAGATGCCCTAAAATTTCGACACAAAAATAAATAATTTATAAATATTACATTTTTTTTACAATTCTTTAAATCAATGTTCGTGCAAATGAGAGCAATTTGTTTGCAAATATTATTCTTTTGATTTCCTGAATACGAATTTTGCCCAGGCTGATGAGGTCCAACAAGGCCGAAACAGCTATCCCGGGCTATCATCAGCGAGTAATATGAATAAGTAGTATATTTTTATCAAAGTATTCCTGTTTTTTATTATTAATTTTATTATCTAAGTTTTGACTTTATAGATAGATCATCTGGCAATTGAATAATTTGTGCGTAAATGTACGCAGGGCACATTAAATGATAAATTTCTATCTTTTATAAAATCGTATTTAACCGGTTCATCTAATTCACGGTCGTATAAACATTTTTTTTAATTGTGTGGTCCTACGTTTATGGGAAATTGGATTACATAACACATGTTTATATAATTGTTCATTTGTTTTTCCGTTTTTGTCAATTCTCGCACTTTTTATGAGCCCATAACTCCTAACCGGCCAAATCTAAGCGCACATTATAGAAAACCTTTCAAATTGCTCTCAAATGATTTAGTGAAACTATCTACAGTTACACAAATCTAGGAAAACCAAGAAAATCCTTTGTTCGGCCATAGAACCGCCAAAAGGGGCACTTTTTAATTATTGTACGGGATTCGCGCTGCGGTTATTCTACCAAAATATTCTACAGCGCATCTAATAAAAGAACAAAATTGAAAATAGGGCTAGTGGAACATCATCTGCGAAGCGTTTAAAATTACAGGCTTCATTTCTATGCGTTTGCTGCAGTGAAGATTTATTCCACGACCTATACAATTGGATTTGTGGGAATATTTGGTATAACTTTCATACCGCTAAATAGTGCATAAAACTTGCTACCCACGATACAACAAAAGTTGTGTGCTGGGAATGGGAACATCAGAGAAGGATCATAAAACTTGGTGTATGATAACAGCCTCACGAAACTCCTTTTTAAAACTATTTTTCTATATAGGCTGGTCACCACACCTTGGCAGACTTGAGCTGAAAACAATGAAGTGAAGGGCGACTTGCAAGAGATATAATCATACTCTCTGTTCCCAAAGGTTAGGTGGTTCTGTTATATGTACTACAACTCAAGACAAGTTGTTTTCAGGAGATACTCAATGTATATTTCCAGTACTGGACAAATATCGGTGACAAAATTGCTTCGATTTCCTTCAAATGATGTTTAAAACTATCAAAAACATTTCTGAAAGATTTAAATTTTAGGTTCATGTAGTGGAAATAGGAGAAATTATGGGTAACATTAAAAGTAAAGCTATCCAAAAAATGTTACTTTCGATTAACCAAATGATTTGAAACTTTCAGAAAATGTTGAAGATATGTTTAGACGCCTGAAGTGAATCGATATTTTTCAGCAGAGGAAAAATACATTGAGCGGATGGACAGGGACCATTTGTGCAACGCAAGACTTGTCATTCTCTGTATGTCTTTAGGTGTCACAAAGCCACCAAACCTTTGGGAAGAGACACTATGATTAATTGAATTATAGAAAGATGCCCATAAGTAGTCCATAGCTCCCCTAACTCTCAAACCGGGGCCCATAAGATGGGGATACATCATTCGGCACAAATTTTACAACAAAATTAAAATCAAATTCGGTGAGCATTGCACGTAGCAAGGACAGACGGTTAGACAAAGCACACCAGCGTCCACCCTGAAATTCATCTATTGCGGAAACTTTTTGCTCGCCCCTTGTATATTAAATGGAAAACATTTGACATTTCAGTCTTTGATAAAATTTAAACAAAGGGATATATTAACAGCTATATGGCTGTCTTTGGATTAGATATCTTAGGTCATAGACATTGAACTGCTGGCTGGCTGCAGAAAGCTAACATTGGATGCTAATAGAAATTCAATTTGCGGAATTTACAATTTGAAGCCAATACGGTTTTGTCGCAAAATGTATGCCATTCTGTGCATTTTTACATCTCCAATGTACTTTATGACGAGGTTAACTTGCTGTGGGCTCCCCGTGACAAATAATGACAACGGGGCCATAGCTACCTTAAGGCAGTCCTCCCACATATTTTACTTTGGATCTAACATCGACAGAAATTGGACGTCTGCCGAGTTATCGAGGGTTCCTGTGCCTCCAGGGCTCACTCAATGTATGCTGAAACATATCCAGGGTTGTCACTCGGGGTGGCATGTAAAAGTGTGGCCGCAAGGAACCATAGAGATTAAGGGGACGCTTCATTTTCCTGTCTCTTACACATAAAACAAAATTAAAACCACCAAAAATGTTAGTTTCGATTAACCAAATAATTTGAAACTTTCAGAAAAAGTTTTAGACATCTGTTGCGCAAATTTGAGGTAAATCGAAGCAATCTCTGTTCACCGATATTTCGTCAGCAAATGAGGAGTACTTTGAGTGGCTCCTGATGGGAGCATTCTTAGGCTACAATTATTGATACTATGAAAGAAGCCACAGTTCAAATTCTGTAAATTAATTAGATTTGTATATAAAATGGTGAGCAAATAAAAAATGACAAAAGACCTACCATTGTTGTCTTCGAAAAGGTTGCTGAAAAAAAACAAAAAACGATTAGTTACCAAAAGTAAAATCTTTGACTGCAACAAATATACAAAATTAAAAATTCTAATCTGTCAAGCCTGCGACAGTAGTACTAAGATCATAGAAATGAATATAATCCAACTAAAAAATGTGGAAAAATATATGGCCGCAAAGTAAGTCATTGTTGCACACCCAAGCTGAAGCATGATAACATGGTCAGTCAAGCTTGTCGATTGGGAGCTGCAGACCAGCTAATGGCCCTACTAATGTTAAATTTCTATCACTTAAATAATCGCATTTCACATTTATCTAACTTCAAGGAACTGATTTCTGTTGATGTTACAATTAAATTAAAAATCGGTGTGCTTCTACTTTCAAGAGAAAAAACAATTAATGAAATTCTTATTAAAACGATTAAATTTGATATTACTTGCAAAAATAAACCAAAGACTAACCCTAATAAAAATAAAATATTTTTACTTTCTTGTGACATTCACAAAAATCCAATTAGGAGGGCCATTAGCTGGTCTGTAGCTCCCAAACGCAAGCTCTGTGCAACTTAAGACCTCGCTTTCTGTTCTGACCCATACATGTACTTTATAAATAAATTGTCAAACCTTTGAAGCACAAAACTGCAATGAAACCTATCGGGGATCCCGGACTATTTGGAATGAATGCTCTCTTTCACAATGTTCTGTAGCGTGCCTTGTGGATATTACTGCGCTTTTACATAGACATTTATTAATCAGTGATTATTTCGTAAAAAAATCAATAAAAGGAGCCGATGACGTCACCAGGTCCAAAAATTAAAGAATGTCAACTTGACTCAGCTGCACAAATCCATAATTGTATTTCCAAAATTTCATTGATCATAGTGGGGGAATCCAAAATCAATCATCTTTTGGAAAGTGTTTTAATGGCTTTGGGCTACTGATGTGAGTGGCTAGTGGACCTACTCACCAAATTTAATGTCAACTAAAACAGTGTTGGCGGTGATGATGACGTCATCGGCCACCACAATGATTGATATTTTCAACAACAAATCTGTCTGAATGTTGTACTTGTGTACCACAAATGAGAGTGTCCATTTGATATTTTATCTACGAAATAACAACAACCCTACCAGAAATTATCCGATACACCTCCTGTTTTTAAAGCAACTCTGTGTGGTTTCCCAACGAATTCCACAATTATTTTCTGCAGCAATATCCTATATTGAAATTGTCTCCATTGTTTAGGCAGATTTCAAAGCACACTATTATGTAGAAAATTTGATTAAAAAATTGTGGAATTCGTTTGTTTGGAAACCAAATATATAGTTTTTCCTGAAATATAAATCAACTACAAAGTGTAAACCACCACAACCCCATGCACTAATTTATCCTCATCATATCATTACCAAGGGGGAATGTTTGACTAGTATTGATTGGGTTGTATGTAACTTTGATTTGGTGGTCATCTGACAAACAAAGGTGGCATATAATTGAATTGGTGAACTGAAAAAACAACTTGACTCTAAGTGTCTACACTGTTAATAGATATTTCTAATCACACTTTTTAAATCAGAATAAAGAAATCTATCAAATAGAATTATTTGGTTTCAATAACCTGCATGCAGGTTATATATATTTCTTATTGATTGTATTCACTAACCCCTAATGTTAAATAAAATCAACTAAATTTTGATTGAGGAAATATAATAGGTAATTCTATGTAATTCTATTTAATATTCACAACTAAAGAACCAGATATGAGGCTATAAGCACTTATAAAGCCTCAAATGTCATATCTCTCCCAGTGGTTTAACAAATCTATGTTGTTAAATCTATGTTGTTTAAATTAAATATTGTGAAATATATAAATGACAACTAAAAAGAAATAAAGATAATACCGTCATGCATCCAATTAAACACCTTTTTATTAATGACTTACACTTTAAATAACTGCAAAAATTATTTTTTTTAAAAACACGCAACATATTTAAAAAAGGATGAAATAATATATATGTATATGTATTTATATATTTACAAAGACATGTTAAATTCAACTAAATTTTGATTTAAAAAATAGGTAATTCTATGTAACAATTATAAAATTGACAGATAGTATAATCATTTTGAAATATACTAGTCATATAATTTTGAAATTATTAATTTATTTTATCCACAAAATTATTATACATTAACAGGTATGTAATCAAATTAATTTGTTAAATTAATGGTACACTACATTTAAACGAGTTGTGTAATAAATTGTTGTTGTCAATTTCTGTCATGCAATAGTTCACATACGGTTTATCATTCTGATTAGATTGCTTCTAAATGCCAATTTTAACGTGTGGTTGTGCCAAATTAGTCATTGTCTGACATAATTTAGTAATCAGTTCCGTTGTCAGAAGTTATTAGTAATGAAATAATTACATCATTTTTGTTAGTGTAGTCAATACCCTGGAATTGTGCTAGAGTCCTTGGGATGATCTGAAAGCCAACCTTTTGTCAGGGTATAATGACTATTGCACTATTTTATATTATCCTTGCCTTTTCTTGTATGGGAGCCTCCTCTGATCTAGAAAGCAGCCAGTCCCAAGCCCAGGTAAATGGTGAGTGTTGGTGGCAGGAAGGGCATCTGGCTGTAAAACAGTTTTGCCAATGAGCCACAAGATAAAGAAGCGTCCTTATGTTAGGGCATCCCCTGTAAGTGATGCATTCCAATTTTGGGGGATGAAATGAGCAAGGGCTGCCCTGTAAGTGATGCATTCCAATTTTGGGGGGATGAAATGAGCAAGGGCTGCCCTGTAAGTGATGTATTCCAATTTTGGGGGGATGAAATGAGCAAGGGCTGCCCTGTAAGTGATGCATTCCAATTTTGTGGGGATGAAATGAGCAAGGGCTGCCCTGTTAGTGATGCATTCCAATTTTGCCTGGAGGGATGAAATGATCAAGGTGGTGGTGCAATGAAGAGCTCCAAACAACGAAGAAAATGGCACTGAGAGGCAAAAGCTAAGTACAAGAAGATAAAACAAGAAACAAAGAAAATAATAGCAAAACTGAAATATGAAGCAGCAATGAACATCTGGGAAAACCTGAAGAAACAAAAGAAATCTTCAAACTTGCAAAGTCAAGGGAAACATAAGACAAAAGACAATTATGAAGGATACTTTGTAAGAGATGACCAAGGAGTGACCAAGATGACCAAGGAGTGACCAAGATGACCAAGGAGTGACCAAGATGACCAAGGGTGACCAAGAGTGACCAAGGTGACCAAGAGTGACCATGCTTCCTGCTATGAGGGACTTACTTAATTAAAAATCAGAAAGGAGAAGTGCTGCTACGAAGCAAAGAAAACATGGACAGATGGAAAGAATATTTCAATGAACTGTTAAATGCAGGGAGAAGATACAAGAACCTAAAACCAGTTCAGCTCACCTCTGGACCGCTGAATGTGGTGACTGAGGAGGAGGTAGCCAGGCATTTAGCAAAAAAAAGATGGCATAACCATAGAAGTTTTTAAAAGCCTTGGATATTTTGGTATCAGCATTCTGATCTATCTTTTTAACCAGTTAATTCAAGGTGAAAGCATCCCAATCGAATGGAGAGCCAGCATAATTGTACCTATCTTTAAAGGAATGTAACAACTATCGAGGAATTAAGTTACTAAGTCACACTTTGAAGTTGTGAGAAAGGATAGTGGCTGAGAGACTCTGTGGGTTAAATGAAATAGCAAACAGTCAGTTTGAATTTAGACCAGGTCGAAGTACTACAGATGCTTTTTTCTGTGCCAGAATTCTAATGGAAAAGTTCAGAGAGAAAGACAGACCTCTCCATATGGTTTTTGTGGACCTAGAAAAAGCATATGATACTGTACCAAGAGAAGTCATGTGGATCTGTATGAGAAACAGAAATATACCAGAAGGCTACATCCAGATAGTGATAGATATATGCAAACATAACAGTACCAGAATCATGTCCAGACAGGAAAAGGTGAAAACTTCAAGATTGGGGTAGGTTTTCATCAAGGTTCAGCACCGAGTCTCTATCTTTATTGGACACCATTTTAAAAGCTATACCATGAGAAATTCTTTTTGCTGATGACTTGGCTCTAATAGAGAAAGGTGTGATCAAAGTGACAAGTAGGGCAGAAAATTTGGATAGAGTTTTGGAAGGAATGGGTCTTAAAATTAATTATGAGAAGATAAAATATATGACTATGTCAAGCACATAATCAAAAGTTGAGGTCAAGGGACACACCATCAACAGAGTGAGCAAATTCAAGTACCTAGGATCCACCCCAGGTGATGAGGTCATTCTTCGTATCCAATCGGCATGGACAAACTAGCGCAACCTCTCTGGGGTAATAGCAGACAAGAAGATTCCTGCCAAAATAAAGATCAAGCTGCATGTCCTCCGTAGAGTCTCAATATCCAGTCCGCAAGATAGTCCAGTGGGAAGTTATGGGGAAGAATAAAAAGGGAAGACCACGGAATACCTGGGTGCAGCAGATAGGAGAAGAAACGGGACTCACCAGTGAGATGGCAATTTAGAAAAAGATTTGGCGAATGAGGACAAGACAGACCCTGCCGAAATACTGGGACAAGGTCTTCAAGGTAAACAACTAGGTAAACATTATTAAGTTGTCATCAGTGTTGTCAGCTCCAGGATAATTGCATGATTTCGTTAAGTTATTTCTGTATCTTTGACGGACTACATAGTAGTCAATTCAATATCGAGATCAATGACCGGCTTAACCTGGACAACATCAAGCCAGAAAAACTGATCAAAGTCGCGTCAACACCACCATGGGCGGACACCACCCATGTCAAGTGCTATACTGAGCTCAACGTAGACTGCAACAAGAAAGACGACCCAACATCCCTCCGGCGCATTGCTACGAGCACTATCAATGAGCGTATCTCCAATGCCGACATCACCATCTGGTCAGATGGCTCAGTATGCGCCAATCAGGAAAACGGAGGAAGTGGAGCGGTCATCAAATGGAAGACCTTCATTCAATGCTAGCCACAACAACAGAGGCCAGCATGGTGTCGACACTGGATGGAAGACCTTCATTCAATGCAAGCCACAACAACAGAGAGGCCTGCATGGTGTCGACACTGGATGGAAGACCTTCATTCAATGCTAGCCACAACAACAGAGGCCTGCCAGCTGTTTAGATTTTACATATTTCGGACTGTGAAGATGTATTTGCTATGTATGTGATCTCTATGGTCACAGATAATAAACACCAGAAAAATTCTTTTTGATAGCAGGATATACAACATTGTTAAATCTTAATTTTCGCAAAAAAAATTTACTGATTTGAGTTTGTGCAGAAGTTGATTTGTTGCATTCACAACTTTTATAGTGCAAAACAAATTTATTTGTTGTCCTACAATTATTGTTACAATAATACTTTATTCGTCATCGATTTTTTCTCTTGTGGCAAAGTTTAGTTATTTACAATTGTGCATTCTGGTTGTATAATTGTATATTCATCAGCTGCCATTCTTCATCCCATTCAAACATTTACAGCTTGTATGCTAACTAATTTATTTCAGTTCCTTTTGTGATTGAGCTAATGTTATATATCAAAACCATATTGAATGTAAGGTTCAACCTTTTGTATCTACCCAAACTAAACATGCGTGTGGTTTAGAAAAAGATTGCACCGAAATTGTACGCAAATGACACAAACATTATTTCAACAAAAGTGTACCACATACTTTGTGGTACTGAAATCCATTATACTTCAGCAGGAATCAAATGCTTTAAGAAAATTTAAAATGTTTTGTGGGACGTATATAACTTAACTGGTCTTTATATATTTATTTGTAAGTATAACAAAAACACTGAATTTGTGATATCTAATTTATCAAAACAAAGTCCAAGTATTATTTTACCAAATAAAACAATTACGCTTTATCTTCCACAATTTCTGTGGATAGTTTTATGAAATGAATACGCCTGCTTCTATTGTTTTCAGAACGGTATTGTTTTAGAAAACAATTAAAATATTTTTGTATATCACAATGTAGAAACATTGTGTTTAAGAATAAAAATAAAAAACAGTTATAGTTTTATCAACTGGGCATAATTATTGCAATGTCTTCTGTAGATAATTTTATGAAATGGATACACCTCCTTCTATTGTTTTCCGAACGGTTTTGTTGTAGAAAATATTTATATGAATTACAATATAATAAACATTGTGATAGCTATAAATATCCGAAAGTAATGCAAAATATTCTAATTAGGCAACATGTAAATTAAAATTTAAAAAAATCCACCTTTAAAACAATTACCAGTATGAAATGCAGAAATTAAAAACGTAAAAATATCCGTTCTTATTAGCTGTTCTAATGTATTACATTCTAAGAACACAGTACATGTTATTTAAATATAAGAGCAATTTAGAAATACAAATTGCTAATTCTGCAATTTTTTTAGTTTGCATTCAGAATGTAGATCGTTAATATTAAATAAAAGTTTCACTTCAGGTCTATTACAAATTAAATCTGAAATATTTGAAATGTGTGGAATTTGTTTTAGCAAAGCAAAAACGATTAC
>JAUYWI010088664.1:0-12459 GCA_034780595.1 Parotoplana pacifica
GATGTGATGTGATGTGATGTGATGTGATGTGATGTGATGTGATGTGATGTGATGTGATGTGATGTGATGTGATGTGAGTCTATATTTTGTATTATATAAAATGACTGAAAATACCAACGAAGCATTTATGGATGTAGCTCGTTTTTTGTTGTTCTTCTATGCACAACGGAAGCAATGATATTCTTTTACTTGCTTTTTCTAGCATTTTTTAAGTTGAAAACAAATAAATATCATGGATGGAAATATATATTATATGATAATTTTATTGGATCTTTTATTTATTCTAATAATAAAAATGAATCAAACTGAAATTTAAATATATTTTTATATAAAGCATAAAACTACGATGTTTGGCACTAACATCATTGATGAATTGTACCTACCTGGTTTTTATCTAGACACGTAATTGCATTTTAAATTCCTTTTTTAGATGAAGTGAAATGTGTCATTAAGATAGACAACCGCATCTATTCCGAAACTGCATGGCGACCCTACAGTCAGCAGTGCTGGGATGAACGCACCACATTCAATGTGGAGAGAGGCCGAGAGGTGGAGCTGCAGGTATATTGGCGGCGTGGGCCTGCGGCCTCGTCCGGTTCCTCTTCAACCAATAAGGACTGCGACCATTCCGGTGCGGCATCCATTGGTGGATTTTGTGCAGCTAGCATGGACAGAGTACTGGCAGCTGTCAAGTGAGTTGTTACATATAGACAGACACTACATAGATACATGAAGAAACTGTATCTGTGCGCTCGGCATAAATATTTCCCGGCTAGATTTCACTTGTCTTCTACTGATTATTTAAAAAACGCAGATTATAATTACACTATGAAAAGGACAGGAATATAGACTTAAAATAGCATAAATATTATTTTGAAAGCAACGGAAGTGCTGTTTGTGTGTCTTTGTTTGGCAGTAGGTAGTCAGTCAGTGAAAATTTGAAATTCTTCTATTTAGCGAATTAAGCCATCATTGTTATCATCACAATCCAGAAAGCATCTTTATCATAATATTATGTTAGATATTCTTTTGTGATCGGAAATTAATATAGACAATAAACGGAATCTATATTTATGCATCCTTTGTTTAGGTGTGTTTGAAAATATGAAAAACAAAGTTTAGGTTGCTTTAATTTTATTCTAAATCTAATTTTCCCATTATTCGTCTCATTTAGAATGAATTGAATGAGGATTAGGAGCAGAATATAATATTTAGCAGATTTAAAACCATATAGCCGATGGAAACTACATGATAGGCTATATTAGTTACAGATGATAATTTTGAGCAGAAGAATAACAATTATAGCTTAGGTTAAATCTAAAACAAAATAAGCTGGTGTTCTACTTAGAATATTTTTCAAAGTTTGTTTCTCTAGCTCTGTGTGCTTTGAATATACTAGGAGCAGCAAGAATCCATCACAAAGTGGGCTAGGACAAACAAGCCTAAGATTTATTTAAAAGAAGTTTCTATCTTTTATTATTATATTGGCTAATGTCAAATTAATTAAATCAATATTTATTCATTTAATTAACTTGACATTTATCATGAAAATGGTCCTGAAATCCAGTAGAAGAGGCAAATAGTGCTATTAACAGAGACAGCTTCCTTTACATCATAGTACACTTTATTGGCATGTTGGGACATTTTCGTCATTTTATTAAATAATAAAATCAATATTAAACGAAACAGCTTTTGATTTGTGTTTCTTAGCTTCTAGTGGCTATACTTTGGATCAATTTGACAAAAACAATTGTTGACCTGATGTCGTTATGGGTATTCTATTATATAACTTCAATGACGGCGTCAGGTTCAATCAAACAGCCAAATTAATAAAGGAAAAAATCTTTTATGGATTATATAGAGAGTAATGTTCTGGTAATTTCTAGAGTATGTATGAACATCTCACCTCAGCTCTTTGAATTCCAAAAGGCAATTTCAACATCTGGAATATATTTTGAATTTACTTATCACAGTCCCTAGAGATTAAATCTGACTTTGCTTCACTCTGTAATAAACCAATTGTAAAATTTTCAATATCTTAAGTAGTCCACAATTTTAACCCCGAAATAAGTTTATAATTGCTTTGAGGCAAATAATAACTTATTTTTTTACATGGTTGAAAGTGTAAAAGATATTTTATGAAACAATAATATTTAGAATTTTGTTATCTATTTTAAAGCTACATTAAAATGGAAGAATTCCTGAACTGTCAAAAACATAGTTTGCCTATGCAAATGGAACCTCAGGGAACTCTGTTCATCGAATTCAAATTTTCTAATCCAGTTATTGCGCCAACAAGAAATCGAATCAAAAGACAAAATCGCATTTTCTCTAAACAAAAAGGTATGTACTTGAATATAGGAGCTGTTTTTATTGGCCGTTTTTACACTGAGTAAATATTTTATAACTACATGTAATAGTTTTCGGTAGTTTTGTTTGCAAGAATTGTTGCATTATATTTTCAGTTTTTTTAACATCTACATGCTAGCGTCAAAAGAAGAAATCTAAATTAATTCTTTACTCAACTACAGATCTCGGTAGCTTCAGCGACTATCAAGTACTTATCGCATATCTGAATTTGTAATTATTTATTCACTAGTTGAGGAATCAGCTGAATGCTTACATTTACCATTACAATTATTGTAATGGTAAATGATCATGTAATAAAGTGAATGGGAAGTACTTTAGTGATAATTTAAATATAATAAGTTTACTTATTCAGTGTAACTTTGCTTGAAAACCTTTTTAATCACCAGCTTGTAAAACAAACAAAAATAGGCAAATGGTTCAATCATGATTTGTGTTTTTTTATTGCAATATTCTTGGCAGTTTGAGGCCTTAATAATATATTTATTAGTTACAAAAAAACTCAATGTATTTTATTGTTGCACTTTTTGATTTTATTCGTGAACATTTCATAATATAATCTACAGTGGATGCTACAGAACACGACAATAATAGTGGTGCTATGAGTTTAAATTGTTTTTAATTTTATTTGAAACACAACCCTTAAACTAATTTTAGCAATATTAATTAGTTCGATGATGTTCCGTTAAATTTTCTACACTATATATGTTAAACGTGAAAATTGTATTCATGATTCTAAGTCCAACATGTGTGTAGCTTTTGCTTTTGATTATATTGAATTTCACAATTAGGTAAAATTATCCACACGAAAGTAAATGTACAATCTAATGCATGACTAGGCTCTAGTTGCGTTGCTTCAACTTGATTTGTTGTGCATTTTTCGTGTATCAAATTAATGTCGACAGTCATGAAACAATTTCCTTTTATTAAGATGCGTACAATAGAAGACTGCAATTTAAGTGGATATAAGTTGTTTCCTTGGATACGTACCCACTTTCTTAAGTATCACTTTCGTGTCTTCTACATGAAACGTTTAAAAGAGGAAATAATATATATCTATTTAATTTTATTATGTTAAAAGATAAATGATAGATAGTAGCTAAGTTAAGTACTTAACGTGTAGTAAAGTATGTGTAGATTTCAATTATTGTTTTTAAATATGTAGACATACGATATTGTCGGAGAAAGAGAGAGTTATTGGAATTGCTTTATGCTGATGATTTGGTGATAATGTCAGAGTCCATGGAGGAGCTAGACGACCAGTTTATGAAATGGAAACAGAGATTTGAGGGAAAGGTTTGAAAGGAAACACTGAAAAGGCCAAGATCATGGAATATGGAATGTGTTACGAAGTCTCAGTGAAGGCAAAGATTGGCCCTTGTGGAATATGTGTTAAACGAGTAATGAACAACGCATTGCGGTGCAGAAAGTGTGAAAAGTGGGTGCACGGTAGATGCTCTGGAAAGAAAAGATTCACTATCTCCATGACTACTGATTTCAAGTGCAAAAAATGTATGCAGGGAAATGAGTCTGATAGAAATGTTACAGAACATGGAATATAGAAGATGAGGTGTTAAAAGACCTTGATAAGGTGGTGGAATTTTGTTACTTAGGAGATACACTAAGTGCGGGAGGCGGCAGCGAATTGGTAGTATCAAAGAGAGTGAGATTTTGCTGTCAAAAGTTTAGAGATCTGAAATCAGTGCTGTGCGACTATAGGCTGAGTCTAGCATAGAAGGGGGCACATGTTGTGTTAGACTAGGAATTGTATATGGGGTAGAGACATGAGTAGTAAGATCAATAGAAGAAAATAATCTAAGAAGGGCAGAAAAAGCTACATATAGTATAAAGATATGTGGATTTAAGCAGCAAGATAAGATGATTCAGAATTGTTGATGGAAAAGCTTGGTCTGCGAGAGTCCATTGTAGAGGTAGTGAGACGCAGCTGTCTACGTTGATGTGAAGAAAATAGTAGTGTAAAAAGGGCACGGAATCTCGAAGTGGAAGATACAAGGGAAAGAGAGCGCCCAAAGATGACCTGAAAAAGTATGGCAGAGAGAGAATGTCAAAGGGTGGATAGAAGTTTGGGGATCATGAAGATAGATAGCGCGGTAAAATCGGTGTGAGAAGTTGGAAAGAATGACGGTCGACGACTCCCTGTCAGAGGGAAATAAACCGACCTCTTAAAAATAAATGATGGCATATGATAATGACTTAAATTTTGTTTTGAACAAATCGTTATTTGCAAAGAATGTCCAAGCAATAAGTTTACTTTCGAATTTATTTATAAATACCCACAATGTTTTTTTTAAATCGAAGTTACACGTTTGGCGATTAAAATCAGCTGAAAGTTGTGCAATATTATGTCCTGCCTAACAAGAGATTATATTGAATATTTCCTGATAATTCGGTGTTGTCTAGTTTTATTAATTTCGACAAATTCCAGATGTAATATTTCAAACTAATTATTTATGGAAACTTTGTCCCTGTTTTGTTGATCATTATCAGTGTTTTTGTCCTATTATGCTAATTTTGTTTTTATTTCCATGAATAACATAAAAAATATTTCGAATGTTAATCAGCATTGCAATACAGGTGTTAGCATTAATGATTGACTTCCAGGCCCACCCATGCCAATCAATTATTTTTTTTCTCATAGCAATAACATAGTTACACATGTGTGTGTGTAAGCATGACATAGTTTTTTAACCTGACTTTCAGAAATACCAAGTAGGTGCAACTCGAGAGGTCTATTAACTGTGCACTTATAATATTTGCTTTACATTAAAACTGTACCATTGGGCCATTGTAGACACGGAGTCGAATTGTGTTTGGAATGAAGATGTTTTATAAAATATGTCCTTAATTCTAGTCCAAAGATCGATAGATATCAATCTTTGCTCAACTTTTCTTGTCTATACTTAAACATACCAATCGAAGTAAGAAAACAGTTTTCTGAATAAACGATAATCTTAATCATTATTAGCCATAGTTTTTCTAAATTCTTAACAACAGATTTTATGTCATTTTATTTATTATTTATAGATATCATTAATGTTGTACTTTATTTAACACGTGATATTGATTTCTCTTCTAAAATGACTAAATAAAATTTGTAGCAAAACAAGAAAACTTTTCGAAATTCCACTGCCAGTTCATCTTAATTAAACTTTCCAGGCTCCTCATCATGAATTGGATGTAGTACCTACAAGTAAACAAACGTTAAATGAACTGTTTTTTTCTTGTTTAGAAATGTTCTTTGTCCATATTTTTTCTTTTACTCATATTTTATTTCTAGAAAATTATTTTGTAATAAATTGTTTTTATTCTGCCCTAATAGGTCAAGACCTCATGCGTCCAACAGAGATGAACATTAGTCTGCCTCTGTGGGTGCGTCTTATGAAGAGTGGTAGCCTGGCAGTTTTGGGCAAAGCCAGCACTTCAGCTACTCCTAGCTACCAGCAGGCCATCATTAACTCCAATGGAGCGCCCGTTGCCAAACAACGATTATCGGTTAGTTTTAGAGATAGTACTTTGAAACCTAATCATACGAATAGATATGATTAAATTTGTATTTTATTAGTGCAAACCTGACTTATCATACCTAAGGAGACAAGTTTTCAAAATGCAATATGTTATTTCGGTATTATTTAGTAAAAGATTCATCAACAATCAGGTCATTTGAAAATTTGCATACGAGTAGTCAACTAGAATTTCATTTAAATGAAGAATTGGACTTTTATCTATATTTCAGTTTTTTAACATGACAGAATAAATAATTTTAGTAAAAGTAAATTATGTTAAAAATTATAGATAGTAAAAGAGTTACATATTGTATGTAATGTAATATCAACAGCTTATCCTAACTACACCAAATCTATACTTATTGTGCAAAATTCAATAAATTAGTTCATTAAACTAAAATAAACATACTAATTGCTAATAAATTTTAATGAAGAAAAACTTTCCATATTTATTTTTAAAAAAATATGTAACTCTAAAAATATCTAGATTTTATACGTACGACTCAATCCAATTTAATTCTAGTATGGTATATATTCTATTATCAATCTTTGTATTTCGTAGCCCTTTTTCATTATATCTGTCACTATTTTATCCAATACGTAATCAGTTATAAAATACATATATAGCCAAGTAATAAATATTTAAAAGAAATTTACTTAATAAAACAAATTATGATCTATTTCCACAGTTAGAAGTTGTCGGTTAACTTAGTTGCTGATAAGTCAACTATATTATTAATTTCTAATGGAATTGCTCATTCATAAAATTTTGTTTATAAATTGGTACAGTTATTGAAATGGAATGTAAGAAACTTGTCTGAATATTTTCTTGTGTTGATTATAATAACGTTTTGCATCGTGTATTTTGTTGAATTTGGTCTACTTTTGCTAGTGTTTTGGTAGCGATGTATTTTTTTTTTTGCGCTTTTTAAAATGATAATTTTAATTTTTTTGAATAATAATAAAAAAAACATTATGACTACGATGTTTTAGAGCAATCTCAAATAAATGGAATATTCGAACAAATTGAGCGACTAACAAACGTTATTGCGGTTCTACTTAGAAAAATACAATTCTTTGTAAAACAATTAATACAAGATTTAATTAAATAGTCATTTCATATATTTGAGAAATACATACTCGACTTATGTTCGTATAATTTAACAAGAAAGACAATAAAATTGAATATAATTTTATACCTACTGGTAAGATATACTTTTAATTATTTACCTCGTAATTGAAAGTTAGTCAACAGAAACTTGTATGTTTTAAATTCCTATTTCTGATAATTTTATTTTCTTGACCTAATTTAGTCAATACATGAACATAGCTTGAGACTTTACTTAAATTTACTAATTATTTATTATTAAACTTTTTAGTTTCTGCTCTCAAAAAGAAAATACTAAAATGCACTTTGTTGGTAGAAAGGGGGGAAATGTTTTTGATCTAATTTTCAAACTCTAAAAAAGTTCCATTTTAAATGTATATTAGGGTTGTAACAATATGAACATATTCAGTTACCTGTCGACGTTTCAACACATGACAGTGACCATGAGTTTTATTCATGCAGTCATACTTATGTAGTCACAGATGATAGTGGATACGTCTTGGGCACTAATATCTTTACATTCTATATGTTTAAATTAAAACCTAAGGCTCAATCAAATGATGTTGTATGATAGCATGTAAGCTTGGTGGCAGTATGCTTTCATCTTTTTAGGGCGTCAAACTGCGGTTCCTTGCATTATCATACAGAGTCTGGTCCTGAACCCCAGTTCATTTTCTGCGGAGACGTGTAGCATCTATTGTAGTGCTACAGTGTCTCTTGGGATATCTTCGGATATGAGAAAATCATGACAACTACAGACAAGCCTGACCAGTACAGTTTTCTGTGAGGCTTGAGAGGTGTTCCTCTCTTCTGCTTCAACTATGCTGTGCGCTTGTTCGGGAGAAGGTATCACTGAGCGGTGTTAGTAGCTGAGATAGAGTGGGCTGTCTAAGTTAAATGGCATTGATCACCCCTCGAGTTTGTTTTTAACTAAGACAAAGGGGGCCCCTCTGGAGCTATTTCAGTCCTGACTTACATCAACAACAGCCAACTATCGATATTCTTTGCTTACAGTGTGTAAGGTACCGATCTATGCTTTGATAAACTATAAATTCTAATCATTATTTAGTAAGTTTTTGTTGATTTTTAGTTGCAACCTGCCCCTAAATCCAATTATGATCAGTGGTCATATCATCCCCCTCAACCCGCCCCTCGCACGGCCATTGCTGGTCATGTAATGCCTCCTCTTGCAGAGAACAGCAAGGACAAGAGAATGAAATCGAAGAAAAGTGATAAGCCGAAAAAGACGAGAGTAAGAATTCTGTTGTTATTATTTTGATCGTTGTCTATGATATTATTATTCAACTAATGTCAGAATCAAAAAGTTTTTAGCATTCACAAGATGTAGGTATTGCTTCTAACGATTTATCTGGCTGTATTTTATCAATATCGCATCTATTGCACACAAAAATATTGCTTCATCTGTTTTATTATAATTAGCGGCCATAGAAATTGTTGGTAATTTAATTTGCTAGCTAAATCATCCTATAGTATTAAATATCTTTGGTAAGACTTATTCTTTATTGGATAAATCAAACTGAAAATTTTACATGTAGATTTACTTAGATGATAAATAAGTTAACAATTAATTGATTGGCCTATCGATCAATTTTCATAGTTAATCACACTATTTTTTGGAAAAGCTATTTTCTAATGTGAATCTAATTCATTTAATCAATAAATTAGTGTTTGCATAGTTAAGTAGTTAATTACATTTATTACCTATCAATATGAGGCTCTGAGAAGTTTTTGTCATATTTTATAGGCATTGGGATATTGAAGGTGGCTGCGGCCCTTATAAATGGGTCTCAAATGAATTCTTTCTGTTGTTTATGTTGTATTCTTAGTGGGGTTCAATATTTCTATAAATTGATGACAGTTAGGCGATTAGTTACTCGGTAGAAACGGACTGCTTGTTTCTCAAGAAATCGCTGAAATAGGCAAACGTCAGTTGGCTTTCATCATTATCTTTCACACAATACAATGTTCATAGATGTTTGTTTTATGAGATCTCAGTTGTTCAGCTTTTATATTTAATTGGGTTTTATCGTGTTTCAATCTACTAGGTTGCTGGTCTATCTGGTTGGAATTTATGATTTGAGATTTTGACTAGCTTTATGTTTATCAAATATAATTTATAAGTACCTGATGTGAAGTAAGTATATAAAATGCACTAATGACAGCAAACATTGCTAAGTGTTGGTGCCAAGTAAATTTCTAATTACCTGGGCTTTTTCTGAGTGAAACGGTCTGTTTGTTTTCAAATAAATTTTTTTTAAATATTTGATTTCTTTTAATGTAACAGTTTTGGATTAGTTGGATCTCAGTTCTTATAGAGGATTGTTCGATTTATTATAACAAATTGAGCAGTTGTGTCCTGGATTTTGACATTTCAATGTTGCCGAAATTATTCTTCTAATATTGAACAACGCAGACTATTTTTTACAGTTACAGTTCCGTACCTTTTTAATCTTCACATTAATTGATCTATTAGATTGTAGCTGATTATTCTTTAACTAGCCTTATTTGTTTTTATCACATTGTCATGTTTATTTCAACCAACATAATGTGCTTAAAAATGCAATTGAAAACGGTGTATCTGCATTGAGTAGAAATACTATTCACTTATTTTTTATGTGCATTTTTAAACTTACAGTCGTTTTTTGGGTGTTTTCAGGTATGTGGTATGCATTTGGTTTTTGTTCAGTTGGTGCTTTCTAAGTTTATAAAACAATAGGGCTATATACATAATAATATTTATTTCTTTAATGTAGAATTGCATAATCTACTCCACAGGTTATTAACGCTGATATAATCTATTAACTTACTTAGAATTAGCCAGCAATCAGATACTGATATCATTAATTTGGTGATCAATTACTATTTTTATGGTTTGTATTTTGAGTTTTTTGTGGTTTATTTTGTTTGATTTGTCAAATATTACGTCCCAGAATCTACACTTAAAGAATCATTTGAATGGAATAATTGAAATGTGGTTATCGAAAACAATTGAATTATGATAAAACATTGTATTTAATTAACTTAATTTAGAAGGTGCTACAAGTATTTAAAAAATATATGTTATGTATATCCTACGAGTATCCAGAGTAATATTATCGGACCCAAATTATAACAATCAAATCTTCATAATTATGTATCTATTTTTGACATTGTTTTTAAATGCACATATTGTTATATTTTAGGTTCGAGTATTTTTGCACTAGCCTACATCATGATAGCTTACTCGAGATGTTATTTATCATGATTTTACAGAAAAGGATACCATTTGCCTGAAATAAATTCTTAAGAATATATTTCTGTTTAAATTATGTGTCCATTTTTATCAAATTAAAAAAGTGACCATGTCAACATTTGAAATCATACAAATGACAGCTATTACACCCCTGGGCAAAATAAAGTGACCACCATGTTGTTATTTTAAAAGATTTATTGTTTTAAAGTTTTATAAGAAAAGTGAGTCGTTGTATTAATTAATATTAAGCAAATTAAAAGTAAATTAAACAAAACAGTTTGAGGGTGTATAAAATGCAAAAGTATTGGTATGTTGTTAGAAATACTCCTAAAAATAACTAAGATAATGCTTGAAAAATACTGGTCACTTTCTTTTGCCCAGAGGTGTAAAAGCAATAGTTGCACCCACTTATGCAGATACTGAAAATGTTTAGAATATGCCTATTTAAAAGATTCCTAGTAGTATTGTTGGTATCACAGTCACATCCCTTTATGAATTATTGAATAAATACTAATCTTTTATCCTTTGTATTGATTATTGTTGATAAAAACGGATCAATTTCTTAGCAATCAAAGTGTAATGACAGAATTCACCAATATAAATAATAAATTGGTACACCTACTGTATTGATCTGTAATCACCAGCTTTTGAAAATATGCTACATATTATTTCGTATAAAATGATAGTTTCTATTCATTTATCTTAAATCGATGAATATCATATACTATATAAGTATATACTTACTGTCATTTGCATACCAAACTGCAAAGTTTAGTGTCGGGTTTCAAAAGATTACAACAATGATTTTATTACTATAAAGAATTTGATTGCAGACTATAGTGAAATTGGACTGTGGAAAAGACAATATTTATCAAAATATTGACTTAAACACTATCCTCTATCTTATGATACACAGTGTGTATGAAGAATCCCCGAACTACTTACAGAATCCAACGTTGCAGAAACTTTAGATAAAGTCTTTACTGATTGTTTAGTTTTCTCTAATATCACTTTTCATTTGAGTTCTTTTATTTTATTAAATTTATGATTTTTTAAATTTTTTTACAAGCAAGTGATTTTACCGATTTTTTGCAAATTGTTAATTCTTATTAGGAAAGGGGTAATTAATCATTCTGGTGATATTAGACGAATATTATTGGAATAGCTAGTCCAATATTGGATTTCAATTTTCGAAAAATCAAAAATCACGCGCTTGTAAAATGTATTCAATTTCTTATTTTACCTACCATTGTGATCATTAATTATCATCTTGTGCTATTCATTTTCTCCTAATAATACGTAAAAGGTGTTCAGAATTTTGTAAAACTATTTTCTTCTTTAAAATATTATTTTCTGATGTCCTTAATAAATTAATATCTACTTTCATATCGGATGTTTTACAAATGATAATCTACACATTTAAATCTGGTTTATTTTGATGCAGAAATCATCATTTCACAGCTAGTTTTGTAGCTACATATTTGTAAAATGATATGTTAAGATAGTTAATCAGGTCATCGTTATGCCATAACAATTAAAACAGTAGTAATGTCTGTTCCTGATTCCATAATTTATATTTTAATTTGCAATTTTGTTGATTGACATAGTAAGAACAACGTTTTCTTTAATATATTTAATATTTTGTAGGTGATTCATTTTTGTCGTCATGCACGTGCAACGTAGATGATATTTATAATAATTATGTGCGTCCGTAAAATTTATCCGCAGTCGTGGATGGATAAAAAATTCAAAATTTGATTCTATAGATATTATAAACAATGTAAAAAAACTAAAAATAAAACAATAGGTAGTTAAAGAATGACAATGTCTTCCAGAATTGTTAGAAAATATGTTGACCGTCAAATTTTGATTAATTCACTGCGGAGAAATTGCTGATTTTGAAATGAATTTAAGAAAATTGTACCAACCATCCCCATCTCTGGTCTGGCGGTGACCCAATAACCTAGCAAATAGAAAATGAGATGTCCGATCTTCTGATACATCTTTCTAATACTTTCATAAATACATATTGCAATATTAAATGTCAACAAGATGTCTAGTGCTGGATCTAATAGGCATTTTAGTGATTTTCACAAAAAGCACGATAAAATGAGTTATTTATAAACGATAACCTTGAAGACCTTGTCCCACTATTTTGGCAGGGTCGGTCTTGTCTTCATTCGCCACGTCTTCCTCTCAGTTGCCAT
>JAUYWI010088675.1:0-12458 GCA_034780595.1 Parotoplana pacifica
AAAGATGTGTAAAAATATAAATATGGCTTCAACATAAAAACAACATCCCTTCAAGATCAAATCAAAACTATGTAATATTGCAGATTCACCATAATTATCACCTTTTACGAATGATATTTTATATGTAATTAATTTGGTAATACTTTGTTAGAATTTTATTTATTATATTATTGGTATATTGCTCTTTAAACTGATATCTATTTTATATTTGTTTTGTGCTATTCTCAAATTTGTTCTATAACTTTATTCTTAGTATTATAGAATGGAGCACTGATTCATACATTTGTGTAATTTCTCAGATATCTATTGTGTATATTTTGAATTTATTTAATATCCTTTATAGCACAGTTTATCCTATTTCTATTGTGTAAGGTTTTGTGGCAGACACAATGTCGGACAAACGTTTATGAATCCAATTTAATGTATCCAATAAATAGAAGTATTTTTCCGTAAATGTGACTCATTATAATATCATGAACCTTGTCACAAAATCCCTTTATTACATCAGCACAGCTTCAACGAGATTTATCACCTTTACAAAATGTCACCCAAAGGACAATATACTGAGGAAATGCTCTACAATTGGGTACAAATCCTACAAATCCTTACGAAAACCAATGATGACGCGGCCGCACCTCAAAAAACGTTTGGAATTCTGCAGGGCAAGACGAAATTGGACTGTCGATGATCGGAGCTAAATATCGTGGAGCGATGAATCGAATTTCTACCTATTCCAGAATATTCAATCAACTGTTCGCAGACCCACAAGATCAAGTCCACACAATCCCAAATATTGTACACCAACTGTCAAACACCCGCCCAGCGTCATGCTATGGGGGTGTATGTCTTTCACGCTGGCCGAGGAGGACTGTGTTTTTTTCTGCAGAATGAAAGAATGAATGCTGCCAAATATCTGGAGACTCTTCAAAACCATTTGGTAAATTTTATGGTGATACAAGGTATATGTTTTTATGCAGAATGGCGCTCCATGCCACACGGCTCGTAGGGTGATGAGATGGCTTGAAGAAAACAATATTCGTGGGTTACCCTGGCCACCCAATTCACCGGATTTAAATCCGATCGAGAATGCGTGGTCATTGATGAAGGCCAAATTCATTGCTTTACGCCTTGCAACTA
The DNA here is from genome assembly GCA_034780595.1 of Parotoplana pacifica. Taxonomy (NCBI): domain Eukaryota; kingdom Metazoa; phylum Platyhelminthes; order Proseriata; family Otoplanidae; genus Parotoplana; species Parotoplana pacifica. The sequence goes on from JAUYWI010088675.1 coordinate 1,138, forward strand.
TTGAGGAACTCAAAACAGAACTGAAACATGTGTGGGTTACTGAATTCTGTAAAGAAACCTGTCATCATCTTGTATCTTCTATGCAAAAACGTGTGGAAGCAGTGCTTCAGAACAAAGGATACCCTTGTAAATATCGACAGTTTATTTTCTAAATATAATTTCGAATAATTTCTGTAAAGCCTACTGTTATTTTTTATTGGATACATATCGAATATATACAGCTTTTTGGATGGTTCTTAGATTTTTTATATATTTAAATGATTCAGAAACTTTTGCCCGCCACTGTAAGACTATAGTCTTAGTTTTATGTTTAGTATTCTACAACTTTTGTGTAATTTAAGGCAATTTCTTCTTATTTTTAGATCTTCTCTATCTTTGATATGTGAGTCCTTAAAAAATTCCACCACATTTGTTGTTGTTGTCAGGGTAATGTAATATGCCAGTATAATTATTAAATTGTATATTCATTACATTCTCTACATGCATTCTAGTTTCTCCTAATATTAAAATGTCAGGTCTTTTAATTAGAGATTCAATGAGTATGTACATTAACACTTCAGGTTATTGATATTAAGTGAAAACATTTACTATTATTATATTCTTCAGCTGTATAGTATGATTTATCATTTGGTAATTTTGAGCAGCTATTTTTTAGTATTCTTTTAATATTACTTATTTCATAGCTATAATCTGGTATACCATTTACTTGGTGTGTATTAGATATATCAGATGTACAAGGGTATATTATTTTACAATCCAATGTTGGGATGTGAGGTATGGGGCTACAGGTGTTATTCAATTATTGGGAGGAATAGTCATTTAGATTAATCTAGTTGTTCCACCTCTGCAAAAGAGTCTACGGAAGCTCCAATTATTTCTTCCGTGTTTATTCTGCAGAACTAGACCTCACCTCTGTAGTCCATCACCTTTTTTTAACCTACCATCCTGTACAAGGTTTATTCCTATCTTTTTCAAGTTTACTTCTTCTCTGAGTAGTTGGTCTTTAAATACGGGGATATTTTTTGGTGGTTGTTTGGTTGCACTTTTTATGTGAACAGTTCGTTTTTGTACCTAAGGTTGCCATCTTCAGGATCAGGGTTTCTTTGGTTGAAAGTCCTCTATTTTTACGATGTCTCTGCACTATTTTGTTCTCCGGTGACAGGAAGTTGTAGAGGTGGCCAATTATGTCCTGTTCCTGTGAGTTGAGTTTTATGCTGTTTATTTTGTCATTGAGAAAAATTAAGTTGTTTTTTATATCTTCTTTACGGAGTTCAATGTTGTTGTTTTTCAAGGGCAGCAACCCGATCATTTAGTTCTCTAATTTTACTGTTCTTTTCTTTCAGTTCATTAAACTTTTGGTCTAGATATTCTCTTCTGTGATTTTCTTGTTCATGTTGTAAAAGAATTAATAATTTCATTAAAAATATTGACCCATAAAATTGTTTTGTAAAACAAATGTTCAATATTAACAATCCATTAGAATTCCCTCATATTTGGCATACCTAGTCTTTATGTGACAAATAAAAAATCAGCAGATTTATCTAGAGTTACGAATTGAGGTCCACTAATTTTGAGACCAGACCTGACCAACACATTAATAATTGTTTTTTATCAAATTCTATCAAATTTTTAAAAAAATCATCATTCCAAAACTACTAAAAATAAGCTAGAAACTAATAATAAACCATTTTAAGTCATTTAGAGAAATAAATTGAGCATAATCATCACTTTAGAAAAAAACATTTTTATGGACTGGGGTCGTGGTAATGGTGGCCCTTGTATACCAGGAATCTTAAGTAAGGAATCCAATTTTCTAATACATTATTTCTAATGGGTTTCAAAATCTACATGCTAAATTTGAAACAAATAGGATGATTGTATTTGATTTTAGAAGCATTTTTGTAATTTAAATAAAAAATCAATAAACTTTAGCATAAAAAAATCAATAATATTTTGTAAAAGTATCAACTACAATCTTAAATTAACATGTATGAAAAATTTCAGTTTAATCGGACCTTGGGAAGTATGCAAACTAGAAAATGTCAAATTTCCTGAGTTGCTGACGTCACCCCCGAAAATCTACCAAGGGTTAAAATATAATTTTAAAATATTGAAAAACGTTCATAATCAGCTACTTACGAAAATCCATAACAAGCATTCTAACCGACTCCAATTTCCCATGCATGGCTGCTAGATGTAAAGGTGTATGGCCCTTTAGGGAAAAAAACATTAGGCAAAGCTTTAGATTCATCGCGAAGTTAGACAAATAAAATGAGTTACATGCTTTAATCAAATTTTAATAATTGGGTCCCTAAATAAAAACAAAATTCCGAAAAGTACCGTGACCCTCGAAAACTCACAGCCTGAAACAAAAAAGAAATGTTTGTTAAATTAAAATTAGACAAGCAAATACCGATACGTGTATATTTCGTCTATCGAATTTTTACAGAAAACTTACAGAATTGGTGACATTAACATCAGCATGGTAGACACCAGCCAACATTTTTATACAGAGCAGTTCTTCAAATTTGGCAGCGTAATGTAAAGCAGCCTGAGAAATAAAATAACTAGATTTCGTGATGTAAAAGACATGATGTTTATTTAGAATTGTTACATGCTACATAGGTGGAACCCGGTAGTACGGTATATTATCAGGTGCAGCTGCTGTTTGAAATGATTAGGTAATTACTACGTCGTCCTGAAAAATTATAAAGTCCTGTGTTGCATCTCTAAAATCACCGTAGAAAGTAATTATGTACACTATGTATTTTTATGATTCTCTGATCTCTAATATTTTGGCAATGACTCTCCCGTATAGAAAAGTACATTAGAATAGTTCAGAAAAAATGGGCGTTCTACGAATAAGAAACGGCTTTCACAATTTCGTTCCAATGATGCCACACTCCCAGATTCCGGTGATCCGAAAAAAGAAGATGTGCTATATAATCAAATCATTGCAAATTACTTAAATCTATGTTCATAAACCCACTAGTCGACACAACTTTATCTACGTATAATAGGATGGCCAGGGACATCCTTGGATTAGGTATCCCAATCCTCGAACATGAAGTTAGAAAATAAGCAACGACATTTGGTACTCACATACTGTTGGATATATTCGGTGCATCAATGAAATGAAAAAGAAAGAAAGAAAACAGCATTATATGTAGGCAAAAAATAATGTAATTTTTGTCAAAAAGTTGTTCCCATCAGAAAAATAACACTTCTTTCGTAAAACAGTGCAAAAATGTACCTATATTACAAATATGCAAGAAAAAATTTGCAACAAGATTTTGTAAGGAGAAAATATTTCGAAAAAGAGTAAGATAGAAAAATAGCTTTAATGAGAAAAGGTCGGTTCATTTTAAAATTATCAAACATTTTCTTTTTAAATTATTAATTTAGACAAAAGCTTACACCAAACACTTGCAAATGGACTGCTTTTAAATATAAACTTACTCCAGATGTAAAAAGTCACCTATACTTACTCCGTTTATTGGATTCTGAAATTAAAAGTAACAATTCAGATCATGTACAATAAAATATTTCGATACTACTATACTTTGTAACGCCAAAATCATTGAATTTCTAATTTTAGACATTTTTAAAACGTTTACCAACAGTAAGCTGGAAACATAAAAGCAATTAACCCTTCTTCGTAGACTTCGGATGGAGGGGGTACCAAACCAGGTATACAAAAACGCGAAGTCTACCAAGGGTCAAGAGAGCTACAAATATTATGCTATCATATAAATAGACTTTCGATAAAATCAATTAATTGATCAAAGCAGAATAGAATCTAAAACTCAAATTAGATATATCTAATGTCGAATCAGGTAAAAACCATAATATTTCATATGAACACAAAAGAAAATATTTTGTAAGCAACATTTCCAAATTTGCAGCTAAAGATTTATCTCTAATTAGTTTTTATAAACTTACCTTCCAGCCAGCTAAATCTTTGTTAGAACGTAGCATTCGATTCATTTCTTCAAAGTTACAAATTGCTGATGCTACGATCCATTTCCGCTTCTCACAATTCAGCTAATTAAAGAGGTAATAAATATTATGGAGAGTTGTTTGAAATAATGAAACAACTAAAGATTCAACGTCTAAACATTTATAAATCAATTATTAAACAGCTTTGTAAAATTCAGAATGGTATTTTAACTAGATAAAGTTGATAACGCTATTTTACTAAAAAATACATATTTTATTTATTTTCTAAGAAATAGCAAAAGATAATCAATTTAGTAAAGCTATGACTAAGTAAATTTTCTGCTTATACCTTAACTGCGTAATGAAAATTTTCAAAATAGTTCAATAAGGCAGCTGACATAAATTCTTCTAAGATGTTGTATGTATTTGTTTTGTCAACTGGTAGGTATCCATATTTAAAAAAACGCCAAAAAATCTAATAGGTTTTCAATTTGGCAGACTTCAACTTCGAAATCAACATCTTGCCTCAATTTATTGATGCGCTAAAGTTCTATGTGACATATGAATTAAGTGTTACAATCAAAGAACCGGTTACTTGAAATACAACTTCTACCTAAACTTGGCCTAATTGGTAATAATTTATATATTTATCAACGTCATTATAATATACACAATTACACCTAATATAAATTGTTGCTATTCAAAATAGTCCAGTCTAAATTCGGTATCAATCTCAGTTACATTAATTTACTTACCATTATCAATTTGAATCAGGCACGTTATAAAGATTTATTGTGTGTTATCTATCAATCATTTAATCGAGTAATTGGCATATCTCTCCAAATTTATATAAAAATTAACATTATAACACTAGTAAGCAATACCTACTAAGTGTGCTTGCCAGTTAGCATGTCATTTAACAAAAAAAACAACATCCACTTTTTAAACTATTAGGTAATATCGCTCATTGAATACCACTCTCCGTAAATTATTCTTGTGTGTTCTTCATAATTAATATAGTCAGACACAGTTCTATCTATGTAGTTGTGCACTTTTGATTATTCTGTAAGCCGGTAATCCAAAATAGGTATCTACATACATAAAAACAATTTACCTACATAAATCTAAATTGAACCATAAATGTTGGCTTACGTAATTTATGAATTTACATGGATTTGTTAATAAGTGGATCAGGGTCGTACGTCGTTCCTGAGTGGACCCCATAGAATAGAAGAAGAATATACTATTCTATAATCCTTAAGACCATTGATAAAATCACACAGAACATTTCTATGGCCCACTTAATATAAAGCAACTCTTAAGAAATTATTTGTATAAAATTTTGATTTAGACTTTTGAATTTAATGATAGTTTCAAAAGTAGAATTTTGGGATATTTTTACGACTATTTATTTTTTTACGTTGATACACCTATTTAGTCATTTTGATTACATGTAAAATCTAAATCTAACACAAGTACATAGTCTAATTAGAACAATAAAAAATAGATATGAAGGACAACTTATCCAATATCCTCAAATCATTGCGGTGCTACATAATATAATATCTCAATAATTTCTATGTAGTAGATGCTTACCAGAATTCCTCGATTATTGTCATTTAAATCCTAAAAAAATAACAGGTATCTAACTATAAAATATGGAACACGAATCTAATGTGGCTCATTCTCCTAGGCCAGCAAGCCAAAATGTGCTACTGAGTTTGCAACTTATTGAAATGTATCTGATATTGCGGTGGTGATAAGGCCAAAAATGATCACCATAGGTATCTATACCTAATGGTTTGGTGTGGGATTCTTGGTGATTTTCAATCAATGGTCTATTTTATTTTTATGGTTCAATCACATTACTCTGATATGCTAGACAGCAATATTTTGCCAGGATGATGCACCAGCACACTACGGAAAAACAGTTCGAAATTTCCTTTACAAAGAGTTTCTAGATCATTGGATTGGGGAAACAGTGGTATATTTGGCCATGACTTCTTATTAGGGGTCTACGTCAAATTAGTGCTGCACCTATGACACTCAGCTAAATACCCAACGATCTTAAGGACAACAATACTAATGCTATTATTAACTAAATGTACATGGTGCCTTTCACTGAGACTTGGGCATTGCAATACATGTACAAGCCCCGAAAGTGTGCACTTTAAATTCTGTACAAAATAATATTCATCAACATAGTTCATTATTATTACAATTATCAGGTAGGTACGAATGCATAAAAGATTGGAATCAATAATTATTTGCAAAGGCTTGACACCTGTATTATTATTACTAAATATTAAAATCATTCTATAATTTAGACACAAATTACTCAATAAGGCTACCTCTATCCATCAAACTGTGTTTCAATGTGTACCCTATGGAACATTGAGTTGACCCAAGCTGCAAATCTCTATCATTTGAATTTTCGCACATTGATGATGAATCCAAACAAAATGTAAAAGCATACAAATCCTCTATCTAACTTTTCCATTCCTACTATTCCGCGGTCGCTATATACATTTGACAAAAGTTGTATAGTGGCTCTATCTCTACATATTCTTACGCAACAAAGGTTTCTGGGCCCAAACAAGATAGCATTCTCAAATTTTTTTATATTTTTGGGTTAACACTAGAAATATTCTAGTTCTTTCATTCCTCACAGGAATTTATTCATTTTATTATTCAGAATCTCATTTAACTTTCTTTAACAGAATCTGTTCTCTCTTCAACCTAATGCCATAGACTAAAATCTTCATCGCCTGGAAATGTTGTGGGCAATAATATAAAATGATTTAAGTCAATTTTTTATTTTTTGTAAATTCTCTTTATTCATAAATGTTATCCTCCATAAGGTCTCTATGTATATCTAAACTTGTTATATAATAAATTTTTTGTACAAAGAAATAAACACTACTATATACTAAAGCTATGGCATTTAGATTTTATTAATTAACTAGGTGTTTTAGTATATGAATTAAATTATTTTTTAAGATTTTATAGCTTACAAAGTCGAAAATATACAAAGATCTTGAAATATGTTTAGATATGATTAACACACTTTGTTCGCTCTAAAATCTTTAAAAACTAATTTCATTCATTTATTGAAATATCTAGTTTCGTAATAAAATCTAGTTAGAGACATACTATCCTGAAAATACCATAGCTAACCATATTTAATTTCAATTATTTTAAGAATTTTTGGCATTTGTCTTGGGGGCAGTTTTGGTCAATCTTTTATAATTTATTTTGTTATATTCATATATTTTAACTAAATAGATAACTTTTAGAAGAAGATCTGTTTTAGATTATTAGAAAATCATTCCCATTTTGTTTATAAAAATAGTTTGCACTATAAATTAACAATATCTGCAAATTTATTTTGGTCAATTTTATAACTCATGAATCATACATAATATTTATGTAATTTTTGTTTCAAACAGCACTTAATTTTATTCTCTTTCATTTTACCAATTTCAGATTCATTAGTGACGGTTTGTTTTATACTACTAACTCATAATACTCGTTTCTAGGCGGTTGCTAGGGTGGGTATATCAACAAAACTAAAACGAATTTCTATACTAAAATACATTAAAATCGGTTATAGTTAAGGGACCATTATCAGTGCTGAAGAAATAAATAAATTTATAAATAAACAACTTTTTTTTAAATTTATAGTTCCAAAACCACATCACCGATTTCTTTTAAATTTGTCTATGCTATTAACATTGCAAAGCTAAATTTATTGACTAAATTTGGTTATTCTAGGATTTAAATTGAAGAAGCTATGAATGTCCAAATTTTAATCCTTTTCAGAAGTCCTATAATACTCTGGCAAGGCTAGCTAGCTCATAAAGCTTACGACCTATTGCCATAGGCCTAGATATTATTTCCGATGAGATTATACAAACATCACAAAGCAACTATATGATAAGTAAGCAATCTTAAAAATGATATTAAGCACTAAGATGGAACTTGATTCTATGTGAGGGGAGCTACCTTTGCTGATAAATACCAATCAAGTTTTGGAAGGAAGTATCAGATCAAGTCATAAAAACTCACTGTACATTGATCAGTAGTCACCAATCGAGAAGGTTCAGATTCACTTCGACAATCTCGATTTGTTGGAACTAATAAATGATTGCCTTCAAACTAAATAAAAGCAATAGATTGATTGTTTTTATTTCAATAGATAAAGATTTTTTATTGTAAATACTAAAAAAAGATAAACTTACTTTTGCAACTTGAGTGTGAATTTTACAAGGGTTTGATTCGCTTCTAACTGACCTCACTGCTATTTCAGGCACTGTTTCTGTGGTTTGAAGGTCCCAAAGCTTTGCCCTTTCACGAACTGACACAGAACCCTCAGTACAATTGAAATCAGTTGGTGAAAGAGGCTGTAATATAAAATGATGTTTAAAAAATTATGTACATTTCGTATATTATTGAAGAATTAAATAAAAGGTTATTCAGTAATACCTGATTTTGTGATCTAAAATACAGTGATAAAAAATAAAATCATAATATGCTTCTATAAGCTATTTGTTTTATGTTATTTAAGCAGTTATAGTAAGTGCCACTATTATTTTGAAAATAATTTATTATATATCCATAGATACTAAATTATTTAGATATCATAAAATTGATCAAAACGGCCCTTAAGATTCTTAGCTCTCACAAAACTTCTTAAAATAAATTAAATTAAATATGGTTAGCTATAGTATGTTAGTATACCTCTAAATAGATATTTTTAAGTAACTAGGAATTTCAATACATTAATACAAATACATCAATACAAATTATTTTTTTAAATTTTGGAGCTAACTAAGTTGAAAAAACATAGTTCAATATATTCTTCTACTAGGCATATCAATACATACAATGATCTAACAATTTTTGTATTTTCAACGTTGTTAGCTCTAAAATCTTAACAAATAAGTTAATTAATGTACGGAAATACCTGATGACGATAATGACGGCATGCACATTGCTGAGCTTCGACCGACCCTACTTGAAATTATCGCCAAGCTTTGCGATCCTTTGTTGGTTGTAGAGTTGACTAAATCCCTACTCATTCCAGACCATTTTCTGATGTTATCAAGATACTGGGTCTTTGGTCTACCTTTTAGACGTCCGCCTTCCATTTTACCTTGCAGAATGGCTCTTGTGAGGTTGCAATTCCCTTGGTGTCCATTGAAAGATAATTTCCTTTTACGAATGCCTTAATATGCTAGCATTTCTTCTGTGCTCTTAGATGATTCTCAAAAGTCTTTTCCAAATCCACATCTCTTCTGCATTGATAAACCTTTCCTCAGCCAGATTTAAGGCCCATCCTTATGAACCATAGCAGATAATTGGCCAGATCAGCGCACAGTTCTTCCAAATGCACATTTTTGTGTTTGCCATAGCAATTCTTGTTCTAACATCCATCAGGCAGCCTCCATCATTCTTTTTGATCGATCCTAGGTATTTGAAAACTACCCACTTCATCAATGGTCTTCCATATGTTGATAGCTCTGTTCCAATTGGCATAACTTTGGTCTTTTTTGAAATCCAATTTTTGATAATCATGTCTTGCATCTCTTTCTGATTTCTTGCAATCAAAGCTGTATCGTCGGCATACCTAGCATTGTTGAGTTGCTTTCCACCGATCTTAATGCCAAACTCTTCAATTTCTGCTTCTCTCATAAGCTGTTCAGTGTACATACTAAAAAAGGTGGGGTGATAAGATACATCTCTGACGTACAGCTTTGACGACAGGAAACACTTCAGAGTGATCATTATTCCACTTAAGCTTCGCAGATTGGTTATGAGGAAGTGCCTTCACCAAATAGATAACATGAGTTGGGAAACCAGAGTTGATTGTGGCTAACGCATCAAACGCTTTGCTATAGTCAATATCTATTACTTAATAATATCTGTTAAGAGCCATACCAACTTAAATAACATATTTAATTTAAAGAATTTTTGAATTGTTTTGGGAGAGCTGACCATCTTTAGGACATTTTTGCCAATCTTCATTCATTTATTTTTAGTAAATACTAGATAACTTTTAGTAGAAAATCTATTTTTAGATCAGTTAAATGCCATTTAGATTTTATCTATAAAAATTTTTGCATCATAAATTAACAAAAACTGAAGATATATTAAGTTTATTTTATAACTTTAAAATAGTTCATCTCTTGAACCATATATTGTATTAACATAATATTTATTAAAAACAGCATTTAATTTTCTTTTCTTTCATTAAACCAAATTTCATTTAAATCGGTAAAGTTTGGTTTTTGCTACTATCACATATTACTCGTTTCAAGGCGGTTAGTAGGGTGTATCAACAAAACTAAAACAGATTTTATTATTTCTTCGGACACTTAAATTAAATCTATATCGGTTAAAGTTTAGGGACCATTATCGGTGACTAAGAAAAAAAGAAAAAAATAGAGAAAGAAGAAATTAGCCAACTGTGAAGATTAAAACTTAAAGACTACAGAACCGATTTCTATCAAATTTGCACATGTTATTAACATAGCAAATGTCAATCTATGTATTGATCGAATTTGTTTTTCTTAAGATTTTAGATGTCCAAAATTTTGTCCATTTTCATAAGTCCTAAAATACTCTGTCAAGGCTAGTTGCTTATAGAGTTTAATGGTCTATTGCCATAGGCCGAGATACATAATTTAATATTGAAATAAACATCAATCACCAGACAAAGTTATTTATACTAAAAAATATCAACTAACTTCTTCAGAAGATCTTTTTTCATTTGAAGCAATTTCGTATTTTGGATTATTCTTATATTTTTCTTTTAATGCAATATATTTTATTCCATCCTACAATTGATGTAGCAAAATATTATATAAAATATATTAAAATCTATTAAAAATCTATTTAAATAGAAAAAATACCTTAGACTTTTGAACAATTGCAACTTTATTGATCATATCTCTAAACACTTTTCTATTTTCTAAAATAGAATAATATTTTTCGAAATAATATATTTAGAAAGTAAGTTTATGTAGAATAAAATCTTTACTGTAGCAAACAATCAAAATAAAAAATAACATCAGTCAAGCCTTTGACAGTACTAACATCATAGAAATTAATATAATCCAACCAAAAGATGTGTAAAATATAAATATGGCTTCAACATAAAAAAAAGATCCCTTCAAGATCAAATCAAAACTATGTAATCATGAGCATCTTGTTCTACACACAAGCTGAAGCATGATAAGAGGGACAATCAAGCTTGGTGATTGAAAATACCATCTAGTATATCCAAAATCAAAAAATCAAAAACCGGTCAGAAATGAAAAATGTAAAATAGTAAAAATGCAAAACAATAACAAGAAATATGGTGCGGGACTTAGGACCCT
>JAUYWI010088686.1:0-12458 GCA_034780595.1 Parotoplana pacifica
CTCATGAGGTCTTGATCATCAGTGAAGAGAGAAATAGTGACGTTGGGGTGGAGGTTGGTAAGTTTGATTGCAAGGTCATTGATGAAAAGGAGGAAAAGAGTGGGGCTAAGAACACCTACAGGGCATCCCTGTTTAAAAGGAAGGCACTTGCTGGTGGTGTATTGGATTTTGACATTGGCTTTGCGATCACTGAAAAAAGCTTTAACCCAGTTGACTAGGCACAGGGGAGCACCTTCATTCAGCATTTTGAAATATAGACAAGATCGCCAGAGTTTATCAAAGGCTCTGCTGAAGTCGATTAAGACCAGAATGGAACGCTTTTGCCCTTGCTTCTAGGAGCATTTTTAGCGTGTTTGGTAAGATGGAAGGACTTGGACTTCTGTAGAACGGTTAGGTCGGGTCTATTTACCACGTATGAGGTTTATGTGCAAAGGGTTAATAAAATTTCATAAAACTTCAAGAAATAATAAAAAAAACACTTTCTGGACTAAATAACCATTACTATGATTGATATTATGCTTTATTAGTTATTAGTCAGACGTTTTTATACAAGTTATTACGCTCTTTCTGGCATGAAGCTATGTACTATTAAGTACATTTAGGTTAATGGATATTGTCCTACATTGCATAAAAATAGTTCTATAAATATATCGAGAGCCTACTAATATCTGTTTGAACTACAGTTGTTAAACGCCGAAGAATCAATATATTTCCCATATTATTATGAAACAGCCGTTGTACGTTTACTTTTAAACTGCAATGGTTACACAAAACTTAAATTTAAGATTTCATTAAGAATGTCACTCGGTTATTAATCAAATATAATAACATCTCTAATTTACTATCAAACGGAACATTCTTAATATGAATCTGAACAGTTCAAATATGGATTAATTTACATTCTTCAGTAGCAAAGAAGCTAGTTTTGAAATTCATAATAGAGATAAATAGATGATAGCAGTTGGTCAATTTGCTAACAATATTTTTCTAAATTTAAATTGACATTTTCAAAATACCACCAAATGATAAGTTTGGTGCCCAGCAAAACGACGACATTAAAATGAGTAGATAATACAAAGAATAACACCTAGGCAGACAAACTTTAGGTATGACATTAAAAAGATAGGACTGACAATTCTTGCAGACTTAACCATCGTTCCTTTTTGCATCTACCGTTTATAGCTTTCTCGTTAAAAGTGTATTTTTTTAACTGGAAGCAAGCTTCCCAAAAATTTAATAATATATTTAACACTGCTGTAGCACACGAAAGAACAAGACTGAATTATAAAACGTAAGTACATGTATAAGCTTTAAAATACATAGGCAATAAATAGTTGTTTTTTTAGAATTAACAACTAGATTTAAATACGTATCTTTCTATTTATTCAAATGAACAGACACGTAACTTAAATCTAAATCAAAAGTTTAAACTAACCAAATTTTAAATAACTCAAGAATCAAACTAGCCAACTATAAGGGTCCAAATTATAGAATATAATATGAAGTGTGCACAAGCTCAACAAATCTTGGTAAATGACGTAGATCTTGTTCCTGCTCAGTTTCAGTTGGTCGCTTGGTTGCCTTAAAGTCTGGTCCCCAGAGAATAACATTGTAAGTTTGCAGTTTCCAGTTATCCGTTTTCCAATATGTTAGAGTTCGACTTGTTCTCCTACAATAGATTGCTATGTACTACATGCAGTTAGTTGGCTTAGAATGATAGAATAGTATTACGTAGTAGGTAGGGACTGACCGAGAAGCTCTGTACATTTAGCAGAATGCTTTGAGTTTTGGTATTATTTTATAGGCACCAACAAGGCAATGAAGCAACAGGCAGAACTAGAAGACATACTCCACAAACACACGTACAAAATATACGCACAAAGTGAAACCAATGCATAAGGTGTCCATCCCAAATAGTATAATATAATGAGGTAGCTACCCAGAAGTAGATTTATACAACTATTTATATATGTATATACATAACGGTGCACTGTTTACTAAGGATATATTGCTTGTCACATCAAGCAGTCAAAAACATTGTAAATGACAAACGTTTAAAAACCAAGTTATCAGATTTGTTGAGTTTCGTTAATAAATTATGTAAACTAGGTTTATGTATTTAAAACAGAATATAATTATGTGAAACTATAAAACCGTCATACCAAGTCTTGTTTAATCAAACACATGTGGTGTATCCAAATCAAAAAATGAAGTTTTCACAAGCATATAAAAATGAGAAAATACAACCAAAGTATAGCAAACTATCTAACAAAAGTAGAACTTTCCAATGCCAAAGGCACAACTGCACTTTATGAATATAAGGCAATGGTTGTGGTAATCATCCTTTCCTTAATTTAATAGTTTCTAAATGTTTCAGAACAAAATTTGTGGAGGCAATATGACCACCCGGCAATACACCGAATTATAAGCTAAAATATATGGTTGCTAGTTCCAGCAATGTCCAAATAAGAAAGAGATCTCCAGAGAATTTTTTCATTTTGGTTGTAGATAATATAAGTGATGAGGTGATAAAATAATTAAGACAACATCTTTGCACACAGAAATTGAAGTTTAGAAATGGAGTACGGTTAAAGACTTAAATAAACTCATCTTTAAATGTTCAAACCAATTTCTTGTGTCGAGCATTAAATTTTTCTATTTGCATCGAGTAAAAATGCAATATAATGGAGTACTATACAAATTCTTCATAAAAAACAAAGAAGTTAAATCATAACTGAACTCACTAAAACTTCTTTTGTAAATGAATTCTGATAAATAAATTTTCATTTATCAGCAAAGCCACTAGGAGACTGGTTTCGACCTCTTTGTGTCTTATCAGCCGTGGGTAGGCTCGAAACCGGATTCTCTGGCGTCCACTGAGTTATCCAGACTGCTGATCAATGTGAGCACACAGTTGTTGTATAACTGCTGTTAGTAGTTGATCCAAAGGTCTCAAAAAGTTGTACTGTCTAATAATAGTTGGTACTTTATAAGAACATCTGTTCGCTCACATTCACTAGTAGCCTGGATAGCTCAGTGGGTAAGACACCCGCCTTACACGCCAGTGGGTCGGGGTTCCAACGTACCTACGACTGATGAGACCCAGAGGTCGAAACCGGTCTTGTAATGGCTTTGCTGGCGAATAAAAATTAATTTGTTATATTTCAGTTGTAAAAACACCAATTCTGATATTTTTATGTAAAAAGCTATAATAACATTTTAGTTCGGTTATCGTTTTAATATAAAAAATGCAACATATAATTAATTAGGTAATTCGTTGAACATCGTCACTAGGATCTCACTAATTAAAAAATTTAAAAAATTTCTGAAACATTTTAGTTTATTGAACGACTTTCTTATAGATTGATTAGCTTGTGTCATTTTGCATACAAAAATCAATAATGCCTACTGTACTATTTCTCGGTAGTAACAAGGCCGATCAGAGAAGTGCTATAGCAAAAATTAATGGAATTTTGTTTGTGAGAATAGTCATAGAAAGAATCTCAAATTTATAGAATTGTAGAATATTTCCACCATCTTACTTTCAGAAAATGTGGAACGCAACTAGTTCATAAATTATCATCAACATAAATATACATAGTTTGGGATTATTCTATTTTATAATCTTATAATTTTATCACAATTAACAGTACACATTATTTTGTTTCAAAGAACTAACAAAAATTAACTATCAGATAAAAGTAATTAAAATATATTTATCTTACTGAGTTAGAAAGTTAAGCAAACAAGTTCAACCTTGATCTATTTAGCCATTAATTTGCTCAATAACTTAAATAAAATAGGTAAATATATTTAAAAAATGAAACTGAAATAATTCCACTGACACCAGTGTGGTTTGCGTTTTACTTTGTATAGGAAATAATCATAATTAATGTGTTTTTTTCTTGTAGCAACCTGTAAAACTCAAAGTTTAAATAGCATTATATCACCCTTGAATTATGTAGATAATTTTCAACTTAATTATTACTACATTTATGAGTTCCCTAATAAACTAACACAATTTACCAAATATAAATTCATTCTTAGTTAATCAAACTAACTTCGGCAAAAAAGTTCTGAAGATAAAAATAAATCGATGATAAAAATTAATATTTTATTTACAAAACCTACTTGAAATAATTTTTAAGTACGACTTACCTGTGAAACTCTATCATTCGAAATATTTAACAAATCAATGACTGTAATGATACAAATGATCTGTTTATATGAGTATAATATGCAAACATCAAACAATACACAAAAACAAAATAAATGAATTAAAAAACACCCCAAACGCTTCAAATTAACGATAATTTTATCTAATTCCCTCGTATTAAAGCTTGAGATAAGCTTATAACAAACCAATTAACTCAAGTATAACCATCTATTATTTAACATTAAATAATCCATCAAAACTAAGATTGACATACATGCTAATAAAAATTAGAAAGGAGAATAAATTAATGTTCAAAAGGCAAACGATAAATATAGTATACACATTTAATATAGTTACCCCAAGTACAGTTAGGAAACACTAAACAGGTGTTGTTTATAATAAACAACATAAAAATTTAATATCTGACTTTATGGTCTATTAGTAATTTGCCATTAGAGTAACATCGCACAACTTTAGTATAATTCGATTAGAATCTCTTATAAAATGAGTTATTGAATATTGATAAAAGTGATCAAAAGTTAAATTAACTGTTAATATTCAAACCAGAAAAATAGCCATATAATATGTAGATGAAGATAGGTGTGCATTTGATTCAATAAACTAAAGTACAAATTATAACAATTGAAAATATTTGGAAGAATTTTTTAAACAAAATTTACATCAATTTTAACTATTATTAATCGACTGAAATATATAGTTTAAAGAAATTTTCGAAAATATTATTTTAAGCGATTTTGAACCTAAAATGGCCGTTTTAACAGATCAAAATTTATTTTCATTAAGCTGAAGAGTAACAGTTTATCTCTGTTAGTCATTGACAGCTTTCTTAAAATATTTTTAATGTTTGGTTTTTATCTAGTAGAAATTCGTTATCTGTGGAATGAGGTTTATGGGAAATATATAAATAGGTTTGTGTACTAGAGCTATAGATATTGTTATTTTGAATTCAATAATATACAAAATAGTTCATTAATTTTATATAATTTGGTATTGTTGCATTTTGTATGCGTAATCAATTAACATAATATGTTTTACAATTACGCAAATTATAAAGTAGATTATTTAATAGCTAACCAGTACAAACTGAAATCCAAATCTGTTACCTTTTGCGCAACACGCTTGTCTGTTTGCTGACTTTGAGAATAAATACGACTAAAGTTAGAGACGATGACTGGGACAGGTAGCGCAATGACCAATACTCCTGACAGAGAACAAATGCCACCAACTACTTTGCCTATAGGAGTACTTGGAACAATATCACCATACCTGAAAAAAATTATAGTACGATTTAATATATGTATTACCTATGGAAAATATTTGACAATTAGTAGACAAAAAAGAAGTCAATTATTCAAAATTACAATATAGGTATAGGTACGTATAAAAAATATTATTCGGAAAGATTAGGATTATATTTAATGTTATTCCGAACGCTAGCTTTCAAAATACCCTTTTGGTAAGCAACTTGAGGCTTAGGCAAGAAGCTAAGCTACAAATTATATTTAAAGGAAATACGTGCACGAACAGATGGAATAAGTATGTTATACAAGTGATATATTAAACGCTCCAATATTTCATAAATACAAAAGATTCTTGTTACATATATTTTTCGTCTTTAATACAACGAGCTTATATGTTGGTAATTATGATGTTATAAGTTAACTTATCAGCATATCAAATTCAATTTTTCACTCTTTTTCTAATATTGGACGGTACCTACAATATTCGAAACAAAAGCAAACATGTAATGCTTAGTTAAATTTCAGCGAACAAGTACTGACTTCATCCTTATAACCACAGAGTAGCTATATAAATTTCCTACTGCTCAGAAAGCATCAACCGGTTTGCATAAGATTTGCAGTGTGCAAGAAGCCGAAGCAGAAACTAAGGTCTATTTTTACTAGGATCCGACCTCTTCCCCCCAAGCCATGTGATATCCTTCTAAAACAACGTACAAATATACATTTTATATTATTATCATTCCTGGTATCAGACAATAACAGAGCGTTTGTCAACATAGTCCAAAATTTCTTTTTTTGAAAATGTCCATTTTTGTGCAGAGAATGGAACCAAAGAGCCATTTGTTTCAAACTGTTTGTTGCTTTTTTGCTATAAAATTTCTAACGAATTAGGAGGATTAGTAAAAATATAAAACTAATGTTTATTTTTGGGGGGCTTTTAAGTTGCACCTTGGTCATAAAAAACATATTTTAAAATAGGTATAATTATAAAACAATTATGCAGTTGCAACATATCAAATATTAATACAGTTCTATAAAAATTTAGCTCTAATATCCTTTTTTAACTTTTTTCAGTGGGCTGTCGCGTGATCTTGGTGAAGGAGTCAAACCTCTTAATTTTATCTATGTATATAATGGCAAAGCGGGGCCTGTACGCCAAATTTTAAATCAATCGATCGTGCAGTTTAAAAAATAAATGAATGGTAATGGTAACATTGTTATTCATTTTATAATGGTTTCCCCTCTAGAAAATTGTACTTCCTGTTTATTTGGGAAGAGCGGCGATTAAGGGACGGCTGAATCAAGATACACAGGAAATATAATTTTCTATAGGGGGTTAGTAAAAGGCACAAAATAAGTTGGATTAATATGTGTTTAGATTAAATCAGTTTTGTATAGATTACATATTCATGTTTTAAATATTTGCGTATCAACATTTTAAAATTCACCTGAACGCTATAGAGATTTAATTTAGTAGCTTAATTATTTCACGAATTTCAGTTAACCAAGTCATTTCATATCCATTAGTTTGCATAATTATTTTTTGACTTGAACCAGCTTCATTGCAGTTATTATTCAAAAAGATCTCTTTATAACATTATTCATGAATAGAGTATAAAAGAAAAATAATAAATAACAAATCTTATAAAATTAAAATGTGACAAGATTTGAAATAGCTGATTGACATTTGTAAATAATCGAAGCAAACATAAATTTTGAATGAATAGAATTAACAGTGAAAATCATTTGTTAGTTGTAATTAAAATTATACAGCTAATTTATTTATTAATACATCTTTCAAGATTTTTTAAAACAATGTTCTGATGTTAATACATTAGATATTAAATAAATAGGTACTAAATGAGTATAATTAAATAATAATTACCTACATAAAATTAATTTGATCAAGTTCAGTGTTAAAAACGAAGGTTTGTTCTATATCTTACTAAAACATGGTTGTTATTAGTCAACAATTACAACTATTAAATAAAAGATTACAAAACTTTTAGGAATCGGTTGCTGTAGTAACGTACACTGCAAACCAAAATGAAGTAAATTATTAATCCTCTTCTGAAGATTACATTACAGTTAATTCCTAGTTTTATCGAAAACTAATAAAACACAAGTGGAACATAAATATTCTATCATATATATTATCAAAATAATGTGCATGAGATTCTCTAACTCGAGCACTTGGCAACTGATCGAACATCTTCTTTATAGATACTTATAGAATTGATTAAAAGATCAAAAAAGTTTTCAAATTTGAAATGTCTATCTATTACTATGTATCAACTTAGTCGCAAATTTTACAGCTTGATAGAGAATCAAATTGTAAAGTTAATGAAAACTATTCGGACTAGAAATTTAAAAACTATTAGACCTTGTACAAGGGAATAAGTTACCTCTACATATGTTAAAATTCATATTATATACCACACATGTCTATTGTACAGATTAAAACTGAATTCTTAGTGCGTCTATAACTGTCAAATTAAATTAAAGTGAAATATTCAATATTTAAAAGCATTTTTAATCAACTTCTTGCAATATGAACTATTCAGTTGCTTATCATTTTCCAACTAAGCAAACTGATGATAATAATATGAGCTCATAATTGGTATCTATTTAGCAAGAGTAAGTACCAGCTCTGGCTATCATAAACATGAGCATATCGTTGAATATTAATTCTCCTATGTCTAGTATACTCAATAGAACAAATCCTATTTTGATCTAAAAATTAACGATCAATTAATTTATTGAACATTGTTGTCGATCTCTTGTTGTTTATATATTTGATTTTATTATACTCAAAATCTTCCTTAAATAAACTAACAACTGTCATGTTTGATTAACAAGCAATGGGTAGTGGATTATTGATAAATGTCGGATTTTGAATCATTCTTTAGTAAATAAATTATACAGAACCATATTATGAAATTGATATTGAGTAAATCAGAAACAATGTATTATTTACCTACGTCTACTTAAAATCCTACCTGGTCACACTTATTTGACGAACGTTTCTATAGCTGCAACTTATATTTAGATTAATATTATTTGAGTATAATATTTAAAAATAAATACATCTGGAATTTCTAAAATCAAAACAACTTTTAAAAAAAGTACATAATTTTCTTAATACTAACTATGTACATGGTAGATAGATATTTCAAACAAAAACCTAAACTTTGAAACTAAAATAGTACTAAACTATTCTTTGCATTAAATAAGACAAGTAAACTAGAATAATTTCTCTCGAAGCTAAAATTAAAATAATTGCTACAGGAAATAGAACGAATGTGTAATAAATTTCCAAATGCATTTATTCAACCTTTAAACTAAAACTTGTACGATCAACATTACTTCTGTAAATGGCTACATGTTCAATAAAGTTTCTACTACTAAATTTTCAAATTTATGGGTAGCAATATTTCAAAAATAATTGAATTATACAATAGGCATATCATTGATTCAAACTATCATATTGATTTTTGAAAGCTGAATAAACCAAGTATAATTTATAATATATATAATAAAATTATTAGTTAGCTAACATTGATTGAATATCAAATTTATCGACAGTTTAAAATTTAGTTATCTGAAGAAATTGCAATTAAGAAAATAATTAAACTAAACCAATAAGAGAATAAAGTTGAAGAACATTTGTGGATAACAATTATGAGCCAAAATTATGTATTGATAAATTGACTATTTCAATCAGTTAAGGAAATTAATTTCATTAATTTTATATGACATACTTCTAACATTTTCCTTTTGCATACATTATTATGTACTACATTATACATTGTAATGTATTAATTCTTAGTAAAAGAGCTGCTCTATAATCACAATATTTTACATTCACATTAACAATAATGCATATAAAAAGTCATAAAATTTCGTTAAATTTTGTACAATATATCGTGCTGAATAAACCATTTTATACACAAAGGGGTCTGTCAGACCCCCCACGGTAGTGCGCGTGTTAAAATCTAGATTGTGAAGCTTTTAATATAAGAAATATGGCAATAGAAACATATTTTATAGACCATGTAAAACTAAATTTTGAACCTGTATATCCATGTATAAACAATAATTCAACATAAGGTATATTAATACATATATAGCAATTCTGATTTAACATTTTTTAGACAACCGCCAACTTCAATTGGAAATTGGTTTCTTGCTGTAAGTGAACAAAAAATGTAATAAATAGGTACTAAGGAAAAGTCATTTTAAACCTGTTGGCTACCAATTTAAAAAGATCGTGTAAAAAGATAATCTAATGATTTATGCACTGTTCAACACGGTTAATAAACAATGAAATTAATTACCACTTGGGTGATTAAAAATTGATTCAAAGTCAACCAACAAAACTACAAAAAATAGAAAATGTTAGTAACAGTAATCAAATTAATTTAATCTTAGTTTTAGGATACCAATATACAGGGTTACTACTTTATTAAACACAGATCACTTTATTTAGGCAGATATTATTAATTTTATTTCAAATTATATAATATCTTTCTAGGTAGGTATATTGCCAACAGAAATATAATAAACGAAATATTTATTAAATAATTTTATGACATAAATTTATTAAATTATTATTATTAAATGCACTATAGTAAATAGGCAATTTTCATAATATAAATCAAGGATAAAATGAACTCTTCACTAGGTACCTTTTATATTCATAATTAAAATAAAAAATTTGATCCAATTTCATTTGTTTTTATCTATGGAATAAATGATAATAATATGTTCAATATTGCCAAGTAAAATAAATGTTCTAATATTAGCAACATCATACTGTTATTATTACGATGTCACTAGTTTGAGCCCTCGATGTTTCTAAGTACCTAAATGTCAATGGTTTAAAGCAAACCATAAGTCAACTTTAATTAGCTCATCTATGTAGCTTGCCTTTAAACTTAAATATACAATGTATGTCATATATTTAGTAGTAGGAAACTAATCATTTGCCTGTAAACATAACATCAAAAGATAAAACAACTAAAAAATATTTATTGGGCTAAAGAAACCTTTATCAAGTACTACATTACAATTAAAGTTTAAGAAAGATCCAAAGACACTACATATCCATTCGCCATGATAAATGAAGGGTATGTATATCGATTCGATTTTTTTGTTGTAAAATATACAATGAATTTGAAAATGGTACAAATGAAACCTGATAGCGATCGAAATGATTATTTTCATAGGGAACAGTGATCAATACATAAAATATATTCGATAATCGCTTATTAATCTAGCAATAAATGCGTGTTACATAATCTTTTAAGTAAGGAGAAAATATTATTAAAAATGGAGCCATATTTAGTTTTATTAGTTACCTGTGTATGAAATACCAAAAGTAACTAGCAAATGTTATCTTTTTTCTCTTTTAATTCAGGTTGATCAAATTTGTAATATTAGGTGGTAAGTAATAAGAATATAAAATTACATGAAATATTTATTTATTAGTTATCTAAAAATTTTAAAATCTATGAAATTTTGATAAAATACTAGTTAATTTTGCTTTAAGAAATTATGCAGGATCATCTATAACTTTTTCGATATAGTTCCCATGAATGCATTTTGTCCATCGAGATACCAGTTTTCTCATATTGTCTCTGAACCAGTCTTTTGGAATGGCTTTAAGGATATCCCCAGTTCAATTCTCTAATTCTTGCCGTGATCCAAAGCGGTGACCTCTAAGGAATGACTTGATGTAGGGAAACAAAGTGAAGTCAAATGGAGAAAGATCAGGATTGCATGGCGGGTGGGGAAGTTGATCCCAATCGAATGCTCAAAGTTGATTGTGAGTCACCTGAGCTGTATGGGATCATGCAGGAGCAAGACACCAAGGGACCGTTTTCCAAAAAGACTATGACGCATACAATTACGAACATCATTGAGAAGATCAGCATTGATTGTCCATATTATCAGGGAGGAAATCAGTATGAACAATGCCCAAAATAATGAAAGCATTACTTTTGCCTGATGTGGAGTTGCCCTCGCTTTGAGGGAGGAGTAGCCATTGTTTTCTCTTCTCCGGATCGAAGAAGGGTAGCCAAGTTTCATCCATAATGATCATTTGATTCAAGAAATCCTCTCCTTCGTATTGAAGCTGCTCAAGATTATATTGTGCTCACTGCACTCTCCGTAGCTTTTGATTATTCTTGAGTAATCGAGGAATCCATCGTGTACTAAGCTTACTGAGTTTCAAGTGATCCTTGAGAATGCGATGAACAGTACCACGTGACATTCCACACCTCATCTCAATTTCTCTGACAATGAACCTGACACTGCATCTTCATCAACGCATTGTTGGGCAGCTTGAATGGTCTCACCAATTATTCCATCTACACATGGATCTTCCAGAGCGGTCAGTATCATCCAAACTTCCGCTCCCTCCTTTTGCTTCTTTGGTCCAATAAAAATCTCGACTTCTGCTTAAAACATTTTCTCCCAATAGCCGATTTAGTCGCTGATGAATTTCGGTAGCTGGTGTACCTTCCAGGGTTAAAATGCAATAATAATTCGATGGTCTTCTTGAGTTGAAATATCTTCCATTTTGTAAGTGAAACAAAACTGTATAATTGATAAATCTATAGATTAACTATACGATTTCAAAATTTAAATATCTAACCATAGAACACTAAATTTTCATCGACTAATTTTTCAAAGGCTGTAGTTTTTTCAAAATGTATATCTATGTCCAACATTTAATGCATATTCACCTACGACATAGACATCTAACAACGTGAATAATTGTACAGAGGTCCAACTCATCATTTTTGAAATGAAGCCGTTCAGAAAAGTATAAAATTGTGGTGTAAATTGGGTAGGTATAAATCTGAAATATCTTGTAAAAATTTTAAGGTGAAAATAGTAATGCCAAAAAACTGCGTTTTCACTTATCTCCGGAAAATTAAAAGGTGTCGTCCCTACCAGAGAGGTCCGACTCTCGCTGTATCTCTATCTTTTCTATAGTAAATAAAATTCAACGATTTTTATAATAATTTGTTAAA
>JAUYWI010088697.1:0-12458 GCA_034780595.1 Parotoplana pacifica
TCTTGTCATATCCTAATATACCTTACTGTATGTAGGTTGTCGCATGAGCTAACAACCTACTACCGTAGGTTTAGATACCTTAAAGTGTTTGTTATATATATAGATGACACTTTTGAACATAAAATATTTTATGTAGTTACTAGGCTCTCCAAATTGCATAACAACAAGCCATATTTAATATATCAATATCTCTGAAGGGCAATTATGTATGAATTGGGTGTTTTTTTGTATGCATTTCTGGCACTTAGTCTAAATGGATACCATAAGATATAAGTTAAAATGTTGTTTTACTTCTAGATGATGCATTTAAACATTTAAACATGATATATTTGATGTAGATAGTTACTATGGTCTCCAAAATTGCATAACAACAAGCTATTTTTAACACATGTAGGTATGTATTTTTGGCACTTAGTCGAAAATTAAAATCATATTTGGTTACCTATAAACTCCATTTGGGGTGAAAAATAGGATTCTGATTTCAGAATTAGTGTGTTTACTAGGAATGCCAAAAAATACAATAGCAGAAATTCATTTTTGCAATATATTAAATTTTACCTGTGTGTAAATTTCTAGACCCTAAGGTGAAAGTGTTGTGCTATCAATATTATATTACTAGCTTCCTTACAGATAAGGTACATAGGTACCAGCTATAGGAATCAGTGTTGTTAGCTGCTTATCTCTGCTGACAAGCAAAACAAAGTGTGTAGGTAATTATAGAACTATGCATTTTTATCTAGGTGGCTAGGTACATACTTTAGTAGCACTCAATACTTAGTAGTTTGTTTACTAGGTAGCCCGACAATTCAAAATATCATTATAACCAGCAAAAGCCATATGACAAAGTTTTACTATGCATTCAACACTCAAGTTTCTTAAGATATTGTCCTATCTCGCCACTATATTATAAGGTAATTCATAAATTTTGAAATTCATAATATAAAATAATTTACTTAGAAAAACTGGCATAAACAAGAAGATAAAAAATGTTTCTAAAGAAAATGTAAGAATTGATAGGTAATGAATGATCAAAGCGCGAAAAAGTACGGAAACAAGGTTTTGTATGAACCAAATTAGTTTTTTGAAATGGTAAAAGTAAACTATATACAGATAAATCAATGCACACATAAAAAGTGAAGGTAACAAAGTAGCTACATGTTGCTGCTTCTAATATAGTTTTTTTTATATTCCTATCAGATTTTAACACTTTTATTATAGAATATATTTCATTTCACTCTAAACAACTTAGGCAATACAGCATGAAAACATCACTTTTTATGTACGCATTGGTTATCTGTTAATAGTTTACTTTTACCATTTCAAAAATTAATTTGGTTAATACAAACCTTGTTTCCGTTTTTTTGCGATTTGATTATTCATTACCCATCAATTCATACATTTCCTTTACAATCTTTGTTTTTTTCTATCTTCTTGTAAATCATTTTATTATTTAGTAAATTCGTAGAAGGTGCCAACTTATAGATACAAGAGGGCAATAAATTAAACGACTGACTCTTTTTTCAGGTATCTATAACCGGGACATCAGGTCAAAAATAGAAATATAGCACATTTTGATTAAAACAAATTTTAAAATTTATTAGGTACATTTTGTGATAAGTAAATAGGCAATAGATAATGTTTTTGTTCGACAAAAAAACTGTCGCTAATAATATCTTGTATAATTAAAATGAAAGCTAGAAATGCATGCTGGTAAAAATGGTAATTGAAGTACTTTTGGTACTACAATTGCCTAAATTTTAAAAAAAACAAGAAACAACAGAGTTAATTTACTATTCACCCATTTGTTCTATCGATTCAATTTTAGATACATTCGTAAGTTTACTATGCCTTAAAAGTTTATAGCAATCTCTAATTACTGCGTACACTAAGAAAAAATACTTTCATTTGAAACCTCCTGTTCAAAGCCTGCTGATCAACACGATAAGGAAGATTTAGTGGCAACTACAGTGATATAATGTAGCCATACAAAACTAGACATACTACTGGGAAAAACAAGTGCTAATTGGATCGTTTTATCAAGGTGTCTAACATTTTAAACTAATGTAATGGGTATTTTTTTGATTTGATTTGATAAAATATTTCAACCGTGACCTAGGATGTTAACATGCTACATAGATACTTTCCTAAGCCTAAAATACTTTCTAATTTTGACCTTGGTGGAATAGTTGGCCTTATATGTTTTGAACCGCAAACCCATTAAGAGGCCTATTTACTTTATTCTGTCACAAGCCCAAATTTGGTAGGGTTGTCTATAATTAAAAACTGCATAAATTCAAAGTCAAATAGAGCTACATTTTTAGTTGCCCAAATTTATAGCTGGCATGAGTTTTTCAACCATTTAAAAATTCATAAATGGGCAGAATTATGAACAATTGCCACTAAAATTAAACTTAGACCCAAGGACTTGACATATTTTTATATATACATAATATGTACCACCTCAACTTATAAGAAATATATATACATCTTTTACTAGCACATGTATTTGTTAAATTATGAACCAGAAAAAGAAAAAATGATCTAAGATTTTTTTGAGAAGAATAGAACAGATTCAACAATAATAAAATACCACATCGCCTAAATCCGTGTTTCACTCATTGTAGAAACAAATAGTTTGTTCATATTATTTGACAAACTTGAAAATACCACTTAGTTAAGTGTATATTTTTTAAATATGAGCAAAAATGTTCTTTTTATTTCTTTAACAAAGGTGGAGGTTGAAGCCCACAAAGCCCTCCCTTTAAAACGAGGAATACTGTCCTAGATAAAACAAAATTATAGTAAATAAAGCTATTAGGCATATCACAAAGTAGAAGTATCTTCTCTTTGATGAGTGTAATTTTGTTGATAGTTAAATGCTGGTAGTTGCAGAATTCGAGAGGTTTCAAAAATTAATAAAAATAATTTTGACGTTAAAATCTATGGTTTAGAACTTCAGTAGGTGTAGAATAAAGACCTTTTACGTCTTCGATGTAGAATTAGTGAACAAATTTCCTTTTCATGTTAAAGACATAAAATTACGTCTGCTTCATGACATAATTTTAGCGAATAAAAATCTTCATAAAATTTAAAATATACAAGAAGTATGAAGTAGAAGGTGTTCCCACAACTGTAAGGCACTTGCCCAACACGCTGACGGTCCAGGTTCGAGCCTACCTACGACTGATGAGAGCCAAAAAGGTCGAAACCGGTCTCGTAATGGCTTTGCTGGTGAATAAAAAAATTTAAAAAATTAATATACAAGAAGTGTTCTCCAGTTACACGAAAGATCTTTTATTGTGACCGTTGTGACCGCTATCACTGAATGACATGCTGTTTACCTCAGAAATGTTGGAAGAAAATAAGAATCCTTTTTTGAAGCTGAATTTGACATATTATACAGTTCAGCCTATTAAAAACTAGCAAATTACTCTAACGATCGCAATCCCTTAACACTTTTAATTTCAACATTTCTAATACAAATATGCCAAAGCTTTAGTTCATTTATTTTCCTTTTTAATAAAAAAAACAACGTTTTTTGGTTATCGAATGTCCTAGAACCACCCATATCAAATTTAGTGCTATTAAAAATTATTTTATTTTATAAATCTAATTGAAGCATTATATTTGTATCTGCTGCATATTAAGTAAATACCTTCATAATTTTATATTACTTACCTGCTTATTATAATGAGTACCTTGTCACTTAAATTTTTATGATTCTACGTCTAATGATCACATCATTTGTGTTCTTCTCTATTTCTTTTACATATATCCTTCTTTACATAATAATGTGTCAAAACAACTAGGAAAAATGATGTGACTGTTGCTTAATTATCGGTTAATTGCTAATGTTTGGTACATTGCTTTCTAAACTTTACCTATTTAAAATTGTATATAAAACATATTTGAATAGTTTATTTTTTAAATTGTACTAGCTACATATAATTAACCCTCTGCAACCAAAGGTATTTTCATCCTCATAAACCGGTGGGGTCCATTTAAAAAAACGGTATTTTCGGAAAAATTACATTAAATAAGAAAACAAAATTAAACTAATTCCATTTAGTAACTATTGGCAACCAAACGACTATTCTACAGTATTTCAAAAATTGAAAAATAAAACAAAAATAGATATATACCTATTATATTTATAACATTTCTTTGTAAAAACTCAAATATTTTCAACTAAATTTTATACGTTTTAGTATCATTTAAAATATCATTCTATTTCCTAATACAGGATATTTTTTTTATTTCTGATAATTTCCCCCAATTTTTGTTAAATAAGAAATAGATTTTTTACTTTCAGCTGCAGGTACAAAGACTACAAGGTAACAAAATTGCATCATGGTTCATTTTTTTAAGTATTACTTGACCACAAATTTGTTGCATTACAGATAAAAATTTATTTCGTGTTTTTTGTTGTTGACAAAGCCCATCTTCACTTAATTCATAGGTTGTACGAATAGTTGAGAGATACAGTTAGTCTTCAATTTGAGATTGTGTGAAAATAGTAAATTCATATGTAGTTATTTATTGATAATATGTAGGTATACTACAAACTACAGATTGATATGTATAATAAAAGTGTAAGCTTTTTTCAAATGAAGAAACAGCAAAATATAAATATTATTTACATTGTGTGAATTTATAGGATTTCAATTGAAACTTTGTGAAGAGATATCATTTGAGTTTAGATCCACGTAATATCATCACTACCGTTTTATTGGGTATTTTAGACAAGATAAGCTTACCATAATTAAAAATACATTCCAGTAGAAGTAACCTGGGCGCCTCGCTGCCCTACATGTAACTGACAGACAAGGGTGGCTCTTCATTGAGCTGGAATACTCTTGGGTCATTATACGTTTGCTAATTTCAACATGTTCGTGTAACCTCCATTCCTAAAACAGAGATAACGTTACTTCTGAAATATTATTAGGAAACTATCGACTAATATTAAGTTATTTAATTGTAAACAAATAATTGAATAATATATTCTAGTGTACTGTCCTAATTTATCTCCATTTCAGTGTTATAAATATCAACCAAGTAGGAAAGAAATCAAATCAATCAACCAACCTGTTGATCAACAAAAGTTTGGATATTAATGGCGGACATCTCAACTTGATCCGGCATCAAATCAATTTCTGTATCCGGACGTTCTGTTGTCAAGGTTATAGTTAGATCCTACAATAAAAAAGCATTTTATTAGTTGATTTTGGAAGTAACTCATCGAGACATGATGTTTACTAAAATGTAGATTATTGTATCTTGCCATATTTAGCTACTGTTGTTGTTGTCTGGCGGGCTTTGGATCAGCTGTGATCCATGTTGCAACATCGAGTGATATTATCACAGTATCTAAGAGCCCTTTTAACAGTGATCCGCTAATTATACGCTATTTCCAAAATACTACTTTTAGTAGTATCAGTACCCCGCGATCACCATGGGAAGCGGCATATATTCATCGCTGGTGACAACCTCTTCACGGTCCTTGGCCACTTATCAGGCGGGTCGGAGGTCGGTTGTCTAGTCCCAAGTAACTTAAAGAGAGTCACGACCGGGTCTCGAACCGGGTACCTCCCGATCCGTAGTAAAATATTTAAAATTTGATAAACCTGTACATAGATAAATACTTCAAAATAATATTCCCAAAATCTAATTAGACTAAAATAATACAACGAGAAATACAACCGTATTATTGAATAGAAATATGTTTGTCATCAAACTTCCGAAACCTGTCTAAAAATATAGCAGTTGATTTTATTTTCATACTTGAACGTCTAATGGGAAGTCATTCAGTTCTAACGTCTCTAGGAAAACACCTTTGATCCGTCTTCTTTCGTAGATGGTGACTTCTCCCATCTCATTCGACTGGGCCATCAGCCACTGTGCATCTTTGCTCTCCGTTAGAATATTGTCAATGTACAGCATTGGATTCCAATACTTGTCTAGATCAACAGCTGTCAGTTCCTGAAGAGGGAGTACAAATTTAATAGTTAAGTACAAATCGTAAACAACAAATTATATCTACAAATTTTTCTAGTATTGGAGACATGTCTTAATAAATTAATAGTTAACTGTCAGCTACACTGAAAGTCATAAAGTACGCTATCGATGGTGAACTACACGTCTTCTAGTCGTTTAGCCAATGTTCATAGACATTCCTATGGCACGCAGAGAGTGAAAGTAATGACAAATGACAAATACCTAATTTTAGTATAAAACATTATTAAGTAATATTTTGTGCTCACAAATCAGCAAGGAAAAGATTTTTCATAGCAATTTAAAGAACCAATTTCCTTTTCAGAAATAGACTTCAAAACAAAAGCACCAGCAATTACCTATTTTTGGAAAAGAAAGAAATTCATATCCATACAGTATAAGAAACTAAGAAACTAGGTACCCTAACACCCGCTCAAAAAAAATTACAAAATTCTTTTTGTTTGTTTGAAAGATATTAACATTAGTGATATAATTCTAAAATATGGCGTTCCTTCAAATTAATTTTCCAAATTTCAAAGCAATTGGTTCAGTAATTTTAGAGATATGAAAAACTAGCCTTTAAAAACCAGACTAAAGTTAGTGGCACACAAAACATTGAGTTGACAGTCCCTTGTTATAGCAAGTCCCTGCTGTGTATACTTGGTGTTCAAAAAAACTTTGCTAACAGGAAAAAAATAGATTCTAGA
Source organism: Parotoplana pacifica (assembly GCA_034780595.1). Classification (NCBI taxonomy): domain Eukaryota; kingdom Metazoa; phylum Platyhelminthes; order Proseriata; family Otoplanidae; genus Parotoplana; species Parotoplana pacifica. Next base: position 6,699 of record JAUYWI010088697.1, read on the forward strand.
ATCAAATTGCACAATCTATTTTGATATTATAAAAACAAAATACACGTACATATTACTTTGGATAGAAATAAAGTCCAAACGGTCATACATCTGATCAAAGAAATCTGACTTAAATGGCAAAGGATAAAGAAATCTATCAAGAAAAATATACAAAACAGAATGCATTATCAATCACTTATTAAAAAAAGGTTTGATATTTAGTAAACATTACTTCATGCTATTTAATGATATGGGTGACTTGATGTTTCTTATTAATGTTTCTAATATCAATGTATTTTATTTAGACAGCATTCAAAATGTCAATAGTACATGCAAAATTTAGTTGTCAGAGAAAGCCTTTTACTGAAATTATTTTTTGTTCATACAAAGCAAGAGCTATAAAATTAACGACCGCTTTTTCAACAACAACAAAGAAAACAGTGATTTACAGAAAATAATATCTAAATAATTAATTTATAAAACAAATTTCTCCTCACAATAATTCATTGACAAAATAAAGAACACAATAAAAATATAAATATAATTTTAATCAAACAGTTATTTTATCATGCCAACGGTGTTTGAAATACAAACCTACTTGGACTCTTTTTAAATGCCATCCTAAATGCCCTGTGCACAACCATAATTTCTGGATGTTTTGCATAAATGTTATTTCTGGATGTTTTGAATAACTGTTATTGCTGGATGTTTTGTATAAATGTTTTTTCTTACTGGATGTTTTGCATAACTGTTATTTCTTTCTTTTTTTGATAACTGTTATTTCTAGATGTTTGCATAAGTGTTATTTCTAGATGTTTTTTTTCTGGATGCTTTGCATAATTTTTATTTCTGGATGTTTTAAATAACTGTTATTTCTGGATGTTTTGTCCACACAGGATATGTAGTAACTACTTCTGATTGAGAATATATTAGAAATAAAAAATTTAATTTAAGAGCTTTATAAATTTGCAATTTGTATAGGTAGATGCTACTCTATTGAGGATTACATAGATTTAATACACAAAAAGGTAAATGATATGAAGCTTTGCTAACTAAATTTTATAAAGTGACACTTTTAAAAATAACTTGTTGCTATCAATTAGGTAATGGCATCTTCGTGTAAGAGCTGGTTTTCATTCTTCGTTCTGAATAATCACAGAGCACAAGATAAATGCATGACCTACATTTATATTGATTAATTTGGTAAGTACATTGTCATTGGTAGCACATGACGTGATAATTTCAAAAAAGTTCATATGGGTAATTTCGATGATCCAATAAAGTTTTAGATATTCGATTAACTAAACGAACTTAACAGTAGAACCACCAACCAAGGGGGTAAAACGATCCATTTCAATTACGATCTTTCGTGAGAAAACGTATGCAGTCAAAGAAGCTGAGATATTGAAAGGCGACATGGCTATACTTATAATCATAGAAAGATAATTGGAAACTTGGGTCATAGTACCAGCTACTAGCAGTGATGTGAAAATAAATAAATTTATGACATTTTATTAGAAATAATCGAAATATTCAACTCCAGTTTATAAACAAGTATGAGTAGAACCCGAACAAATTAACATTACACTGTATATGCACATTAACGTTTTTGTTTTATTCGATAGATGCGAATTGCCTTTGAAGATGTCATCAGACTTCCAGAAAAAATGAAATTCTAAAATAAATTCAGTTTAAATTTTTTTCAATATTATAGACTATGTATTTTTTATTTTAATTATTCATATGTTTATTGTAAATTCAACGACTTCTATAGAATAATTCGCACATCCGTCAATACAATACAAGAGTGCAATATGCCTTCAATCAAAATAAATACCCCCCTGATGGCTCCTTTGAGTATAGCATGGCGGTTCTACTGTTAAAGATACAGTGTCTACGGTTATTTTTAATTGCTAAAAATAGTTTCTTTAAAAAAATTTCATGCCAAGTCAAACAAATATATAATTAAAAATCATCTTTTGTAATTCATACAAAATTTGGTAGCTTTCATATGTTAAACTATATTTAGACATAATTGTCAGAAAGCTAAAAATATATTTTAATACTACCCAAAAAATTAATTTACTAAAAATATGGGTAATTAAATTCTACAATTAATTATCTACATTATAATTTTAATTAAAACAAATATTGTAATCTATGGAATAAAGATCGAAGAGTAAAGATAATAATGCATGTTATTTAGCTTTAAATACAAATCGTGTATTCAAATAAATTTAATTAATTTCTTTGTAAAAAAAACTTTTAAATATCTTCATATATTTTATTCTATTTCAGTTCTAATACCAAATGATTTTGCAAACGGAAAATTTTCATAGGTAGATGCCCAATACTCGATTATTTAACGATGCCACTTTTGATTAACCTTTGCTTCCACTTTATATTTCCATCAAATTTGGGCAACTTTGAAACATTCGAAATCCAGCTCTCCTATTTAAATAGCGTATCTTTATAGTTACCTATTTATTAATTTTGTTTTCGTAGAATTTATTTATTCGCCTGTATTTAGGAAGAATATCTTTCAATACACATATCAAAATACATACCTCAGCCGTTTGCCCATCGAGTTTGGATTCTCTCCATTTGGCTTGAATAAAAACGTCAGCATGATAGAATTCTTTCAAGGTGTCGATTTCACCGATTTTTAGAAATACCACTCGAACTTCAACGACAACCTGCAAATATATTTTTACCCATATTAGGTATAGCAATCGCAAAATTGGCTCTCTAATAGTAGGTTTTTAAATAGTTGTCTCTAATTGATAGTAGGTTAGTCTTTATATATACAATGTCACTTAACTCATGTTGTTGGTACATACTAATGCAAGAAATATTTTTGGACAACTACTTCACATAACATTTAAAAAAAATTACAATTCGAACTGCTACTTTTCTTTTCTATGTAGCAAAATTGAAAATATTAAAAAAAAATCTGGCTAGTGTACTTTAGTAGAAAAGTAGGAAAACAACCAATACACAACTTAAAAAGTACAAAAAAAACAACACTGCATTACGAGTGTTAACCCTTTGCTGATAAAACTAGCATACCAGGATATCGTCGTCGTCAGGCACTTTTGGCGTAACCTGATCGGCAGTCTTAGGAATGAATGGCGTAACTTTAAAATTTGATATTCTCGCTTTTTTTAATTTTTCATTGGTATTTATCATTATGCATCTATGTAGGTACAAAAGCTTAAAGTTAAATTTGATGTCAAACATGTAATTAATAACTGTGGAACAAATGGCTTAACTAATACAACACTAAAATTCGTCAGGAACAAAATGGCGTAACTATGTAGTATAGATTGTATTACACGCACAAAATTACTGCTTAGATAAGATTGAATAAGCAAATCGTAATTGTTGCCGATCTATTAGATAATAATATTGTTGCTAAGATCAATGCAATTCTCCACATTAAGAAATTGAATTTATGTATTGGGGGATTAACAACAAATTTTAATATTTGGTGGCAGAAATAAGATAATACCGACTAGGTACACAGCATTGTGTAGGTACACTATTCTTATTGGATTTAATTTTGTTTTGTGTGCTATTTAGCTAAGTAACTGTTTGTATACACCAAGAATTGAATAACATAATTATTTTAAAGCTGTAAAATCATGAATACGAATTCTAGAGCAATGAAAATGTTAAAAGGAATCAATCCAAATTTAACATTACAAATTAATAATAATAATGAATCACTTGAAGAATCACTGCTGGGCATCTCGTTGACACCGGCTGAACTTAACGATACTGGGTGTATTTCTAATAAGTCATTGTTAAACCTCCTAGAACATTCAATATCCTCGCATGCAGTCCTAGAAAAAACGGCTCAGGATGCGAGGATATTGAAGCTCTTGAAGCTCTTGAAAGCTCTCACGATCTAACTTATCTTGAAGCTCTTGAAACCCGAGATCAAAATGCTCACTATGTAACTTCTCTTGAAGCCAAGAAGCAATTGCTCACGATGATCCGGAAACTTTTGTGGAAGCTCTTGATGCCCAATAAACAAGGGTTGACCACGTTCCTGTAACTTCTTAACAGCCTATCAAAAGAGCAGGAAATTTTGAAGACACAAAGAACTAAATATATTAGGAAATCTAAGCACATGGAGCATTTCGTACGAGAGCAGGTCAAAAGATGATTTTATTGAAAAATCTGAGAAAAAATTTGGTGCAAGATGTACTGGTAAATTGTGTAATGCTCCGGACAGCAAAACATTCTCATGTGGCAAGTTATTAGAAGACATGCGATAGAAAATTTTCTTTTTGTTTTGGAATGGCATGGACTGGGATCAGAGACGGGTTGAGGTGGGATGCACAGATTTCGAATCCAACAATCGACGATCATCTAGTTTTCAATAGTCTTGAAGGTTAATGGAAATTCATTGCATGTATTCCAAACGATGTTTAATACAATTCGAATTCCCAATAAAACAGTCAGCCGTTGGATAAGTAATTCTGAGAATGGAACACTGAAGTCCACAAAATGTAGACCCACACAGGTAAAGACAAAAGGGATGGCTGTTGAATTTTGGGAGAGAAATTCGAATGCAGAATGTTTCTTAGACAAAATAGATCACACTATTGCCGGCAGTCAACATCAAAAACTGTATCTCTGGCTCGAAGTGTTGCCCAACGCCATGATTCTTATTCCAAATGGCTTTCAACTGAATATCCTGCAGATAAGTGTATTATCCCTGTCTAAATTCAAGCAAGTTGTGAAGGATAAAAGTATTACTTTCCTGTTGTTCTTTTATACAACAAACAGAAAAAATCATTCTAATTAGGCCCTATATACCAGAACGGTCCCAAACCCGTAAAACTGAGAGGGGAATGTTTGCTATAAAAACAATATCCAAAAAATTAGATAATCATTTATTTCTTCCTTATAGTTTTGTTACAGATATTTATCGCCATCTAAAATTGTTCAATTTGTTTAAAAGAACAAATGGCCTAACTAAAGTAAACCTGACGATTTTAAGGGAACAAATGGCGTAACTTCATTTAAATTGAAATTGTTATAAATGTGTAATAAACTATTAAAACCGCTTTTAGTATATTAATATACAGTACAGTAACTCTCTAATTTAGTTACGCCATTTGTTCTTAAGCCTGCCGATCTAGTTATGCCAAAGTGACTGACGACGACGATATCATCATCTAGTTCAAAAATGATAAATCCGATTGAGCTCAAATTTTGGTTTTGTGTCAAGAATTTTCTTCAATAATTTTTGAATTAAAAATTTTTCTCCTACCACCCAGGGTCACGTGTTGGCCATTTTTAAAGTAGGTCAATTTGGCACAAAACTTTTCTTCAATTTTGAAAGACCATTTCTACAGAAAATTCGTTCGTGAAGCCAATATTTGATAAAATAGTTAATAATTGACTATTACAACACTATAACAATCATATTTTATGGCTTTTATGAAAATATTAAGTATTGTGAGACCAAAATTTTATGATTATTTCAGTGATTTTGACCCAAAAAATCGATAAAATCAGCTATAAATTAATAATTGTTTTAACGTTTATTTTTGATATTTATATCGGTGATTGTGATTCTGCCACAAAAAATTTGAAAACAAACTTGATGACGTAATCGGCCCCAAATGTTTTAACCCTTTTATTATTTTTTCCAAAATAAATTCTATTCTAGTACGTTCAAGGTGTACTAACTCTCAGCCCGATCGACCCATCCACAGAAAGTATGATATAATAGGGGGGGGGGGGGTACACATTCCCGGTTATCAA
>JAUYWI010088708.1:0-12457 GCA_034780595.1 Parotoplana pacifica
GAAGGATGGAGAAAGTGGATGCCATAGAATTGAACCTGCCTAATAACTGATTCGGCAGAACACTATAGATAGATAGACAAAAGCTACAGCATAGATACCCCACATATTAAGTATCACATTTCATTGAATAAAAGACCACATTTTGTCTATTATTTATTGTCGACTACTTGACATCTTTAAAATTTGTTTTGTCGGCAATCAAAACATCGATATGGTATAGAAAATATATTTTTATAGTAGTCGGATCTACAAATAGTATAAGCGCATCAACTCTTCTACTACAAAATAATCTAACCACTGGACACGCTTCAGCAGGATGATGTCCCAGCTCACAATTGCAATCGAGTTCAAGAATTTCTAAGGACCCTTGGTGTCCCTGTTCTTCCAATGGCCCTCCAGATCTCCTGATCTAAATCCTGCACCTGTGGGATTATCTTTGACAACGCGTTCAGCAACGACACGACACCCCCAAAATTTGCAACAGCTAGCTAACTATTTGCTAAGGAGTGGGAACAATAAAACCGCTATGCTCCACTGCTTAGACCATTCTTTATTATCCCAGATCTCCATGAGGTCGATGCAGGCTCACCCGTTGCATTCCATATTTTAATTGACAGCGTATCAATTCCTGGTGACTTTGTATTCCTTATTCCTTTCAGTACATCTTCAACTTCTTCTCTGAGTGGTGGTTGTTCTGAATCTCTGTGTTCTTTTTACATCCTGATGTTGGTCTTTTCTTTCATAGTGATTCATTGTATTGTTTCCATCTTCGATATCATAAAACTGTGTCAGTTTTTCCATGTACATCACTGATACAAACAGAGACGTAAAATAATTTTTGTAATGCATTTCTTTTCAAAATAAACTTTTAAATAAATCTAGTTTTATTTCGGTTAAATTTAATTTGACAAAATGGTCAAGTACGTATGTAAGTATTTTTCGAGATATCTCAAAAACAATTTTTTATCTAAATTGAGTTTCATTTGGTATTTTTTAGACGTCCCTAAAACGATTTTGTAAGGAAACCAAAACAGATGGATTTCCAAAAAATGGTTATAAAATTAGTGAATAGGCATCAAATAGGGTCAAAATTGGAGCAACCGGTAGCAGAGTGAACTACGGATCGAAAGTACTCAGGGACTAGACAACCCATCTGATAGTGGTCAAGGTGTCCCCATGGGAGCCGGTCTTAGCCCAAGGACCATGATAAGGTTGTCACCAGTGATCAATATGTGCTGCCTCCCATGGTGATGCGGGGTACTGATACTACTGAAAAGTAATGCGGATCTCAGTTAATTAAAGGGCTCATAGATACTGTGGTGACATCACTCAATGTTCCGACATGGTAATTGAATCCTCGTAGTGCCGCTAATTGAAGGTCAAAATTTGTGGAATTCAAGATTCTACTTGGCGAATAATACCTTATATATAAGTACATATATTTTTAGCAATACCTAACAGATTTCAAAAAGCAAATCCTGGTAAATTATCTATTAATAATAAAGAAGTTATTAACCACAAATAATTTATTTACATTTATGAAAACAAAAAATAATAATGCAGAAAATAAACAAAAATGAAGCAAATTCAGTAAATTATATACACAATAACAAAATATAGTCAGAATTGTTCTAAATTGAAATACAATCTCTACTAATTAGTAATAAGGCAGGATGATTCAAAGAAAACACTAAATTGTATGATTAACATGTAAGACAACTAAAATAAATAATCTCGTATTGAATAGGGTCTAAATTGGCAAACCTCGGACTCCTAAGATTATAAAAAATATTTTATAGTTAGATGGTGCAGATAACAATAAAATCTAAAATAAGATTTGAGAGTAAATACGTGCTCTTATAATATGCTTCAATAGAAGTTGCCACTCAGATTTTTCAGTGGCATACGGATTCCCATGAAGAGACTATTTTTTAATCAAATAATCTAATAGTATGTTTTTAAAAGAAATTATTCAATCTAAACAGCGTATCAAGTCGTAGTAACAAGCTGTTAGAAGAAAATGTAACCGTACAGAAATATACCATAAGAAAAATTAATATGAAATAAAGAAGTTTATTAAATGAAGAAAAAACACCTGTCATCAATTATCTTCCATTTTTAAACTGAAGTAAAATATGTAGCTCAAACTAATTGCTTCATAGGGTTTTTAACGGTTTTGATATCTCCCAAGCGTTCTACACGATATACCAAAAGTCCCAAAAATTCCTCTTGGGAGAAAGTTCTGAAAATATACAAGTAGTCGTTCCTGTCAATAAAAAAATGTTTTTCATGTTCATCCAATTAGCCTTCTGATGATTATCAAGTATTTAAAAAATGCGTAGTCCTAGGTTAACATGGAATGGATTTTCGTAAAAATAAAGTATGTTATTTGTCAAAATTGTATAGGTTGTCTGATCTAAAATTGCATTTTTAAACTTTCTATGATTTTAGTGGTAGTAGTTGTAAGCTTACAAGGGAAACACTTTTTCAAGATACTGGATGAAAATAGAAGAGTAAATTTCGATGTATACATCAATTTTTGACAGACCCAATGAACTATCACGAGCAACAACTGGAATGTTTTGATACACGGTAATGCAAGACCGCATGTCTCAGCTGAAAGTACAACATTCTTGAAAAGGTACTAAAACAACCACCTTATTCCCCTGACTCAAATATTTGTGATCGGTTCATTTTTCCACGTTTGGAGGCAATCCGTAATGGTAATATCGAAAACAGAGATAATCTTCAACTCACGAAAGAATGGTAGTGAATACCTTTGTCTGTTTGACTTTAATGTTATTTTGTTCATATCAAACTCTGTTCCATTTTATATAATGCCTATGTCTAAACACATTTTAAAATAAAATATCTTAAAAAACCCAATTTTCTATAAGACAACACACACACATATATATATATAATTGTATGTATAATACTTGTAAGTAGTATAGTGTTTAACAAAAAATAACATTAGTTTTTTTAAATAAAAACCATTTCCCGTGAATGTAGAACTATGCCAATTATTTTAAATATTTATTACATCATCAGAAAGAAATACCCCAAATTATAAGCCAATTAGATGATTGTGAAAATTTTAACTTTTTAAGGGAATAGAAAATTAACATTATGTAGAAATAATCACTTTTGGATTATTTTCAGAACTTTCCCCTAGGAGGATTTTTTAGGACTTTAATTATGAAATCAAGTAAAACACTTGAGATATCAAACCACTGAAAAAAATGGGAAGCAATTAGTTTTAGTTTGGAACCTACAATGATTGGACTATGTATAATTTAAAGACTATTTAGTAAAATAAAACTTTTTTATTCTGCTTTAGTCTTCATTTTTTATCATTTGAATAAAAATCTATATGTATTGTGGAACTGAAATGGATTATCTCTCTACCATGTAAAATCTCTAATTTTGATAATAAACGTATGGAAATGGGATTTTTTAAATTTTATAATTCTAACAGCCGGAAATGACATAAACCGTGTATTTCCCATACTTGTATTATTAATCACTATGGATCAGATTCTCTGCTGAATTCTAAAATAAAGTAAATCGATTGATGCATAGGACACTCTTGAGATGATATATGTCTCTGATTTTACTGGAACCATAAAATGAAAATCATTAATATAAATACATATGATACGTACGAGTATATTACCGGATCGATTGTTAATATTGATTCAAATATCTCTAATAAAAATACAGACTTAATAAATTGAAAATAAAAACATGATTTCTAAAAGAATTCTAACTGGTTTGGACGAGTCATTGCCAACATCTATAACAAAGAATAGTTTAGAGAGGCTATAACAGATACAAGGTAAGATTGAACATTTCAGTTCAAATTCGGTTGGGAAAAAATTACCATGCAAGTTTTGTAATTTTTAGAATGACTGACTGGTCCAAAGCTCGAAGACTTATTCATAAAACATCAACCAACAAAAATACACATAACTAACTGATAAAACAACAAAAATCAGATAACGCAAATTATACAGGGTGTTTCATAAGTCACGTATCATAGGACATATTTATTAACATGTGAAATGTAGTAAATTATTTACAAAATTTTTAAATTAGTTTTTTGAATTTTCCAAAACACAATTTGGAATTTACTAGTGAAAACGAATATTTTTTCATACTGTTAATAATGGCTGCTAAGGAAGTGTGGAGTGGTCCCCAAGATCTCCCGACTCCATTAGATTTAGTTCTTTGAAGCCACCTCAAGTCAGTAGTGTATTGTGACAGACCAAGAATGGAAGCATTAAAGCAAAATATTCGAACAAAGATGACAAAAATCGATGCAGTTATGATCAGAAAAGTGCAAAATTCCTGTTCCAGGTACTGCGCGCCTTGAACATGAACTTTTTGAAAACAATATCTCAGTCTTTATTATGTTCATATATAATCGTCATGTTAATAAATGTCTCCTATGAAACATCCTGTATTATGCTTCTTTATGTCTACTTAACACTACTACAGAATATGTATACAAAACTTTATCATGTTCACCAATAAAGTTATCTAAGAGGTTCTACTCCACAATTTCCAACAATGTCTATATCTAAAACAGCATTCCTGTAATTTGATTGGTCATTGAGTAATTCAATTAGATTGGGTAGAGGATAGATGTAAATATCAATCTAAATACGTACAGGTTTTTTTTTAAGGCCACCCTGTAGAATAACTGCATACTAGAAAATTAAAAAAATGCTGTCATTAATTTTCAAAAATTCAATTTATATTTTTTATTTTCTGTGAAGAACTTTAGGGCAATGCCTTCTAAATCAACAAACTTAATTTACAATTTGTACGCGTAAATACAAATAGGTGAGTAAGTGATTGAGTCGAAAGAAACTCTAATATTATTTTTCTGTGATATTTACTAGTAGAAGTTAGATATGAAAGACACAAAATACACTCAGGGTGAAACCATTTTATCTTACAGATAAATGAATGTGTAAAACATTTCTGAGATATAACTCAAAAAGGCATAATTTGCAAATGAGATCTCTCAGTTCTATTGATATGTAGATTGAATAGATCACTTAGGCACAGATCAATTGCACACACTTTTGTCCGCATTTTTTATAACAAAATATTATTATAATATCAAAATCTTATTTTAGAACTATATTGATCAGGAACATACATAGTAACACACATATACTATAAATGTAATATCCATTTAAAAAAAACTATTTTCATCAAATAGTATTATTTTCCATCCACCTCCATTGAAAAAAATTATGTAGGTACGTAGCTTCTAACAAAAGACCAAATTAAAATGAACAACTCCGTTTGGTCAAAAATCCGGAACCACAGAGACAAATGACACTAATTGAGATTATAATTAGTCTGTGGCCAGTCACTAGTAAACCAAATCTTTTTTGGTAAATTTAAAAACGAGAATATCTCAACTACGGCAATAGGTATGTGCAAATGCTATGCATTCCAAAGTTTAGTCTACATATGTCCATAAATTCATGGCATGTATTAGAAAACATATAACATTATATGAGAACCCAGTACACTTACATCCTCTTTTAGGCGATTAAGGGTTAATCATTTTGCCTTCAAATCATTCTTTTTAATCGCACACTAGATTTGGATAAACTACAAAAACTGTTCCGAGAACTCAGAAAATTACACATTATAATCACAAACTAAGTAATGCATCACAAACAAGTGCAATAAAAATTCATCTTAATTTATAAAATAAACCTCCTTAAACTCCATAAATTATAGATTCATTTTAAGATGAAACAAAAACATTGTGTGTAAACCCGATCGTCTGGGCAATAATGGTAACATCTCCTATAGCTATAAACCTATACAATATGATCCTATTTTTAGGGAATTAATTTATTTAGATATAAAATTACGCATATGTATTCATTATCAGAATACCAGATTGAACAGTGAATTTTGTCCAGGGATGTAGATATTGGCTATACGTATGATCACTAAGTATGTAGGTGTCTAATCCCTGAGATGATAGTCAGTTCCAAACTCACTATAAAAATAATGCTAAATCATGCCTGACTAATACAATAATACCGCATCTAGTAATATACATAATACAGAATACTAAGTAAAAATATCCATTATAATATAGTTGGTAATTTTAAATAGGTCACTAAATCTATGGACCACGACTATTTACTACAATATAGTTACAACACTGAAATGTCAATATCCAAATATCAACTTTTCCTTTATTACAAGCCACTCTGATTTTACAACTTAAGCCGATAAATAATAATTTGAAAGATATATTGTATAGCTGCTTCGAAAGACCATGATTCGGAAAGGTTTTACTAATTTTAACAAATAAATAGGCTTGTTAGAAAGGACAATTGTTTCGAATAACCATGTTTATTTCCCAATAATAATAATAATATGGTTCCTCTAAAATCAGTTAACATAGTAGCAAATATCATTGTCAATAATGGATCACAGAAGGCTTTGTTCCTATACTATACCGTACTACAGTTTCTGTACAACACACCAAGATATTGTGTAATGCACAGTATGGATACAGAAAAGTTATACAACTATTTACCTACTCAAAAAGCGTGCAAAAATATTCAAATCAAACAGAGATAAATTCTCAAAAGCGAAAACACTTCGTGCATATTGTTATGCATTACGACCAAGCATCAGGATTTTGTACTAAAAGACCAAATGGATCAAGAATGGAATTACCCACACAGCGATATTTAATCAATAATTTAAATTGATGATCATCAGCACAAGAAAAGTCAGTAATTTTCTTAAAATAATAAAATTTAGAGGGGTTATCAACTAACGATGAGCATTCTAAGCCAATCAAAGCAATGCTACGATTGCCAGAGCTACTACTGTAGATGTTTTCTCATTCTTATTCCTCATGTATGTGAATTCAAATTAGAACAGACACCGAAATTAATATATGTACATTCTAGACAAGAGTGTATTTCAAACCGTATAAATATTTGTTATTGTAAGCTCTAAATGTTACTGTTTTTAGATAAATTTTAGAACTAAAAAAGTCAAACATGAAAAAAACAATAACATATTTATAAATTTATAAAGAAAAGAAAAACAATTTAGAATGTTGGATATACAATAAAAATGTCTTTCCAAATATTTTAAATTATCTAAACTACACCAACAGCATTCTTACTATCTAAATGCTTTTAATAATTTGGGGTTTGAGTTAACACATTTTTTACCTTTAATCATTTCATTTCTTTTGTAATGAAATTACATCTATTTTCTATAAAAAAAAACTGTGTTGCTATCAAACTGGAGTCTAGCAATATTTGTTAAATAAAAATGGATAACAAATACAGATGATCGGGTCAAATACCCATATAATCATAATTATAATCAATATATTTTCAAAAAAATTGGCCTTAATAACAGTTGCTAAGTAGAAAGTAAATAACATCCAGGTAGCGTCCAGAGACAAAACAACAAACCTCCTAGGATTTGACTTGCCGGACTGCACTGGGTCCCGAAACAATGTGGTTTTGAGGAAATGAAACAATGGCACCCAGGATCCACCAACACGATAAATAATGCAAAAAAAAATCAAACACCATTGCAAAGAGAATTTTCATCACCATAAACAGCAAAGAAGTTTAAGAATCGATTGCCCTTTATAATCACCTCCGCCTACCCCTCGAAGAATGTACCCAGCTATTCACGTCTCCTATCTCCTTTTGCACTGCTCAGTCATCAAAGCTACACGTAACTGACACATCGGTTTGACATAATAATAATCGTTGAATTGAATTAATGGTATGCACTTATTTTACATATTTGGGTTGACAACCAGTACACATGTATGTCTTATTTAGACAAAAAAGCTAATCAAATCAAAAATTCGAGAAAGATACACTCATTCAGTGACGTTAAAATTTCTATTTTTATAAAACTCTGTTAACGGATGGTCCATAATAATAGAACAGAAAAAATTTATTTTGTAGTCGTAATTTGATTGCCAGGGGAATTGTCTCTGAATGGCAGTATCTATTACCAATGAAATCGCATATTCAATGCAAGTTCACAGTAGAAATAGAATACAATACTCTGTATATGGTGGGGACTATATTATAGTAGATGATAATCATAATTTAACTGCCTTTATTATCTCAGTAGAGATCAATCATAAGAACAGTTTTAGAATAACTAATTTAGCTCTAAAATCGACAAATTTCAAGTCTCTCTTGATACTAAATTTGAACTTTAATTTGCTAGAATAATTACAAAAAACTAGCTTTTGAAAGGCATATGTAATCAGTTTCAAATAATGAAATGGTGATTTTCAAACACGATATCCAAAAAACAGGCAAGACTACAGTAAATTAACACTTTTCTACATGGATATTTTTTTCAAAACTAACCAGTCTATCAAACCTCAAAAATCATTATGACATTATTGCAAATGAACACTAAACAATCTTATGATTCAATACAACATAAGAGGTACGTGTTTCGCTTTATTTAAAAGTCAGCAACACAGAAAGATATAAAAAAGATCGTTATTTATAAAAATGTTTAGAAATAGCTACAAGCAGATAAGAAACTTAATGACTGTGATGTATCTAGCTAGATATTATTTTTTGGTAACTGAAAATGAGTACCTATTTGACATTTGAGGAACACAGATTATGCGCACAAAATTGAGTACAACACCCTGTATTTCATCGATGTTAATAATAAATGAAATCTCTATGGGCTTGTGATAAACATTAAAATAGTGGTAGATATTGCATCAAAATTAGGAAGGTTTGCAAAAATTGGGCTTCTTTATACGATTTTTGGAGGTAGATGAACCACTATGGGAGTTGTCACTCTTTCTAGACGAGGTGGTCTTGTTGTTGAATACCTCACTCTGCTGTGATTGGTAGAGGGATGAGGCTGGTGAGGCCTGACAGGTGTGATCAGTGGGGGTGGTCGATTGTCGATTAGAAGGGAAACGGTGGAGATAATCAGGTGGACTATGAGGGACAAATTCGGCTTCTAGATTGGAGAATCCTGGAGAATACTGAGAAGGACTACGGAGCGAAGATATACCTACAAAATACAAATAATATTATAAACTTTGGCAGAATATAAAAAATCTACTTTGAACCATGATTATAAGTACCCACATCATAAGAAGGAGGTTCAGATTAAAAAGAAGGAAGTTTAGATGCAATGCAACTTCCATTGTTATGATTAACGCTATAACAAAGCACTATAATTTAACCCCTGAATGTCACCTAAAAATCATATTTACCGTGGACTGAAATTTGGTACAGAAGTACTTTGTAAAAAGTTATGAAGAAAAAACTGAAAAAATCGATAAGGGGGCGCCGAGCTAGGGGCCGATGACGTCATCAGGTCTAAAAATTAAAGTTTGTCTGAATAACTTCTTCAAATATGGTATGTAGGTACACTAGAAACTAAGTAATACAAATCTAGAAAATTTGTTTATCGATTTTAGACAAAAAAGATTTTTTTGCCAAAATCACTTAAATCGCTCTAAAATCAAAACGAACCGTCCTCTCTTGCTCAAATTTGAGATTTAGAATTAGCATATTTGGATGTCTCATTTTTATGGTACTGATGCAAATATGTAAACATTGTTTTTTGTCAATTTAATAATGCATTAAGAACATCTTTTAAGCCAACGGAACTATTTTTGTCATAAAAATCAATAAAATATGGATTTCTAAAATTTTCAATTTTAATGCATATAGAAGCGGTTTTATCTTTGTTAGGCTCTGTATCAAGTCGCGATTGCTATTAATCTGTGTATGAAAAGTGTTCTCGTGAGTGGTATTAATTGGTGCTATTCTGTAAATGTAATTGAATTAGAAATTAAATATATCGGACAAGGGTGAAGTTGTGTGTTTGTTCTCTTATATCGGGTCTTGTAACAATTCTGCATTTCAAATTGGCGAGCACGCCAGGATCTTATTGTGCTCCAATCAGAAACTTGTCTGTTTTCTTATTCAGCGAACTTAAGTCATTGGTTGTTGAAGTGGCCATCCAGTCCCCAAATTGAATATATTTAAAAATGCATAATATGTTTGTTTTTGAAGAACAATGCATTAGCTTTATATAAACCAAAAATTGGACAATTTTATTCAAATTTGAACAGAGTATTAACAGTTATGTAAACATGATATAAAATAGTCGATTTAATTTGTTATTGTCGGTATTGTCTATTCATTTTGTATAACTAACAGTTTTCTGATATTTATCCATAAACTATAATGCAACAAGTGTTGCTAATCGGGCAATATTACTAAATAGTAACAAGTCGGGTTTTATGTTATGATTTCATTTAAAAGCTTAAAACCTCACAAAATTACGATGGCTACGATATAGCTAACTACGCGAGGTCTCGAACTTGAGCATCTCTTGTCACGTCACTTACCCAATCTTGACAGAGAATCACCAAGGTTGGTATAAATCATGTCGGTACCGACAATTTGCTCTTCCTGCGGAGAGGATTCACTACCAGCAGGGAAGTCATGGTAGCTCTCCAACCTGGAGATTACGCTTATTGTATTGTGGTGCTCGCCTTCTCGAGCCACTTGAACGAGATACTTGAGCAGGTCTACTTTAGGAGGTAAAGGAGGACTGGGTCTTGTGATTAACCACGGGTGACGACGAGATTCATAGAGAGTTATACGAGTCTGCAAAAATAATAGTTCTAATACAAATTTTGGCTATAAAAGAATAATTAAACTTAAAGCCCTGTTACCAGGGGAGTACATACTACAAAAATTAACATAAAGACATTTGAAATTGAATTGAAGTGTCAAAACTGACCAAAGAAAAATAACAAAAGTTTGGATGCCTTATTTTTCAGGTTAACTGATTTATGAGGACAAGTCAGTAATAATAAACTTTTTTAGAGGTGAATTTTATCATAATTAAAAGACTAAATAATTTTAGTTCCTAGATGATCACTTTTAGTAGTTCTGGAACGCAATTTATTTAGCTCTTGCAAAATAATGACAAACAATTTACATTAAAAAATAGTACAACTGGATATATTATTAATAACATACTAATAGGTACCAAACTATAAATTAGAGAATGAAAAATCAAACTCCTTTCGGTATGACCAAATTTATTAAACAACCCAAAAAAAAATTTTTCATAATGTTTGACCTTTGAGTATTGACTCACAATAATCAAGGTAAGTTTATTGCTTGTCATATCTATTGAGATAAATAAAATAACTTATCTATTGACTTGTAAACATTTATTGCTGATATTTTAAGAGTAAAAGTTTTCTATGCTTTTAAACTAATATTAGAAATAAACTATAAAAATTAAAATAATGGAATTCTAGTTATAACTTTTGTTATAGCCAACAATACTTAGCATACAATAGTGTTTTGATGGCAGTTACACATCTAGTTTTGATTAAATAAATTGTAACACACCCTAAACTATGTGTTTAGCTAAGTTATTCAACCATTAATCGATTCAAATTAATAGGTATTATAGATCAAGCAGCGACAGATAGGGTACTAACACAATCAGATCTAGGCATGTCAAAGTTCATTAGAAGCCAGTAAATTTCAATGAGCTTAAAAGTTCACAAACCAACTATGTATGTAATATAGATAATCATTGTGTATGGTACGAGTGTGACAAAGTACAAAAATAACATAGAAATTTGGAATATCTTCTTTGATTAAAAACAAATATCTGACTGTTATGTCATAGATTGCTCCAAATTTATCAAGATTTAAACACAGAGGGACATACATTGTACAGAGAAAATGAAAATCCATCAAAAACTGAAATGTTTGTGATCATCTTTAAACCACTATGACTCTTTAACGGAGCCTTTAAATACAAAATCTATTACCGATCGAAAAATGTAGATTTTTTTTATCTCGTACTAACGGTACCAAAAGTAGCTACAGTGATCAACAAATAATATTATGTGGTCTGAAATGAGCGCTTTTCGTGGTTCATTGTAGCCCATTTTAAGTCATAGTATACTACACATATTGTTAAGGTGATCATAAATGATTATGTAGGTACTTATCGAAGTTGTTGGAAAACACATTTTTCTATTGGTCTTTTAAAATTATGATTTAAAAAATAAATTATCAAATTGCGATATTCATATAAAATTAAAACAAGCCTCTCGGTTACTATTCGCTAAATGAATGTAGACAATATTGACTGATTTCAATCAAATACATGTACATATTTACGTAGTAAAATAACTCAGTCTATAGTTTTCAATAACACTGACAACAAATTCATTCTTTTGATAATTACATAAAATAAATAACAATTAAGCTAATTAGATATGTACAGGGTGTCCACGGAATTTTTGTGATGAAATTCCTGGTTTTTCCAGAACTATTTGTTAAATTCCCGGTTAGAGAAATAATGCATTAATGAGTAAAAAGTATAGTTTAAAAAT
>JAUYWI010088719.1:0-12457 GCA_034780595.1 Parotoplana pacifica
TTCCTGAGTGTCAGTGAACATATAGACCCTGGTGATTCTGAATGAGATGAATTCGAGTTTCATCTGTAAAGAATACATTCCTCCAGAATTCTACATCTCTTTTGTGGTGTTCTCTGGCAAAGTCAAGACGAAGTCTGCGATGTCAGTTAGAGATTAGAGGCTTCCTGCATGCAATTCGACCATATAGACCAAAGCTGCATAGCCTCCTCTTGATTGTGGATACTGAGGCCTGAACACCTCTGTCAGTTCTCCACCGATTTTGCAGAGTGCGAGTGACTATGGTAGGGTTTGCCTCAGAAATTCTTTGCAGATATCGATTCTCATGATCAGTAGAGCACTTCAGCTGACTAGAATGAGCTCTGTCTCTAATACTTCCAGTTTGTTGTACTCTTGCACTATGTCTCTTAACTGTAGATGTGGCAACATTGAATCTGTTGGCTAGTTTGGAAATTGAATAGCCTTCTTCCTGGAGAGTAAGAAGTTGAATTCATTGTTCATTAGATAGCTTAGTCATATTGAATGACTTTTAACATCAAAGTGAAGCTTTAAATTTAGTATTTGTCATTGATCTATGATTTAGTTACATATCCAGCTAATTCTCATTAACTTATTCATCAAATTGAACCTCCTTCTCTCTTCCCACATTACTAAATGCATTCACACAGCTTCATTCGGGAGATTGAGAAGACTTAAATCATATGTAATAGTTGTAGATGATGCAGCTTACATATTCTGTGTACAAACTAAGCATACATTGGATTACATGAGACAAAGGCATGCTCAAATTGATTTT
Organism: Parotoplana pacifica; assembly: GCA_034780595.1. Classification (NCBI taxonomy): domain Eukaryota; kingdom Metazoa; phylum Platyhelminthes; order Proseriata; family Otoplanidae; genus Parotoplana; species Parotoplana pacifica. Next base: position 794 of record JAUYWI010088719.1, read on the forward strand.
ATTGTAGGATTGAGTGATTGGAGCCGAGTGGTGTATTGGGTGTTCAGCTGCACTGTGTAGAGCTGCATAGCTGTGATGGGTTTATTTGTGTAATATATGTGAAAAAGAGTGACTGCATATCCAAGGGAAAGATAATGTTGCATCATGATACATATATTTGCTATTTGTAAAGAGCCATTTTAATATGTAATTAAAAATGTCAAAATTTGTTACTTGGCATGTTTCTTTTGACCGGGGTTGTATATATATATTGCCCCTTAATCTAATTTTGATCCTAGCACATCTTTTGTAAGTTTATTACACTTGATTTTATATGCTGATCAGTAATATATGTATTAAAATGAGTATGAGTAATTATCAAAATGAATCAACCATAGATATAACTAGATTAGCAATCTAAACTGAAACATAGATTTAGAAAACTCTAGTGGGGGCTGCCATTAAGTCAAAATAGATTTATCTCTGTCTTAAAACAATTAGTATAATACATGGAATATTAGTCCTTTATGATCTCCTTGTAATGTGCCACATAGCTGTCTAGTTATTATTTATTTTTGAAATACCTAACATTGAAAAAGTTTTATGTCTGTACTTATTTTGCCTACATTTTATTTTAAATTGCAATCTAGTCATTTATACATTTAATATCTATGAGTGTCAATAATGTTTCCATTCAAAATACAATAATGCAAAGGCTATTGTAAATTTTGATTTGTTTAAATATCTCATAAATAGTAAATAAGAGATTTGCTTAAATGGTATTATTTTACAAAGAAATTATTTATTCAAATTTTATGTGATTGACAGAACAATAATTTTAACAACCAATTCAATATTTTTTCTCTGGTACACATATTTATGATCTCCTTAACAGTGCAGGAATGGTCCCTGAAAAAAGCTGAACTTCAAACCACAAAAAATATTTTTATAAAAATTAGATATAACTGCTTATGTACTATTTATCAAATTAGGTTATAGAAAAGCATAATATGTACATATGTATCAGTCAATGTCATCAGAAATCTATATTATCCTTTTTATGGCCAGGTCTTAATATGACAATTTTGTAGAACAATATGATGTGCTCTATTAAATAAGCTATATTATAGTATGATAATAATTTATATCTTAAAATTATATTTCAGTATGTTTATGATGTATTAATTAGTACTAAAAGTTCTATATTACAACCCTTATAGTCAACATTATTTTTAATATTATAATGATAATGTTGGTGGTTACCAACTTTATCTGATACTCCAATATTGTAAACAAACTAAAGTAAAATAAAATCAGTAATAGTAAACATGATAGTGGTGGAGGTTAGTTGTGCAGTATGACAAGTTCCAGCAGGCTCTTGCAGATGGTGCAGATCTGCTATGTAAGAAAATACATGTTTTTGAGGGTCTTAATGATAGTGGGTATTAGGTGTTCAGGTGACATATGCTATATATGTAGTGTTATTTGTTTTTATCCTAAACTTACAGTATTATGTACTTCTACAAATTTGCAGTTATGCCAAATATTTTTGTCTTCATATTGTAAATATGAAACTGTAGCTTAAGTTTGTCTTTTTGAAATTTATGACTTAGTTACTAAAATTAATGAATTATTACAACCTTGGCATTTAACAGGTCAATAGGAACAAAGGTATTGATTTATTTCACACATTATGTGTGATATTATAGATTTCAACTAGACAATGAAATACACATCTCTATGATACACATAAATCAACATTAGTGCATCTATGACAATATCCATAGAGTGATTAATTAATTAATAACATTATTTTAATAATTATTACGAACTGGCAGAAACTTTCACCTTTCAGTGTATAAAAGTTTATTGTCTAGTTTATAAAATATTCCAAAAATTCAAAAAGATATATAAAAATGATTTAGCAAGTATAGAGTTTATCCATAGTTAATAACTATTTTATCAGTATAATTTAATGCTATTGTTTTTTAGGGAAAGTGATAAATGGCTAAATGCTCATTATGATCCTCTTGCCTCTTTGTTTACATTCAGTCAATGTATGACATTTAGTAATGTTATAGGAGATGGTGAAAATAGGCTTGTTGTAGCTGATCTTGGTACTGGAAAGTCAGATATGAAACTCAAAGTATTTAAAGGTTGGTACATATACATGAATATGCATAGTATATATGAAGAGTTTAAATACAAAACACTTTGTCTGCAAAATGAACAACTTAATGAAAATTGAAATTTTCAGTACCAAAATATATATATTTAAAGAAAAGAGTTCTCAGAAGAGGACTATTTATTACCACAACAGTTGTAAAGCAAATAAAAGATTAATTAAGATAATATAACAATTTTAATGTTTTTTCTGCAGATAAATTTTTCATATGTAACTTAAGTATGATTCCATTATTTTTCATTCAATATTGCATATTTGTTTTAGGTATATCTTTGGCACAAGAAAATACTATAATTGACTTGCCAACTGGAGTTGTTTCATTTTATCTTGATCAAAATGATCCCAGAGTTCCAGGTAGGTAACAAGGCTTTCATATCATTTTATGTACTTGTTGAGGAGTAAAAACTATCTCCAATGACTGTCCAAAAATTCACAGAAAAATAGGTACTGGGGGAGACAAGTAACTAGTGATGGATTCATTGAATTACAATAAAATTTAGAGAAGTATCATCTTTTCATATTTATGTTGAATAAGATTATGCTATGTACATCATTTATAAAAAAATAAAACATTGGTCCAGCAATCAACCAAACAGTTTTTTATAGTTACAATACAATTTTATTAAGAAACTTATCATAATGTATTATGAACTATTTTAAAATTAGTTGTGCTAAAACAGTAAATGGAACACTGTAAGAAGCTAATTTCTATTTCAAAAATGAAATTTATTAATCATTTAAATAATGCAGCACTTTTTATGTATTATTTATTATAGGCCTCATTCTTTTCTAAATAATGATGCAGAGATTCTGATAATTATAAACTTATAGATTTAGAATAAAACTGACTATATATTATACTAAATTGATCATTAGTGAAATTTATTTAAATTATTTTAAGTGGCTTTAAATTTTGACATTAGTGTAAAATTTCTAGGGCAATTCTTTGCTGTGGTCATTTCTGAGGGGGTTGTTTAATTTAGAATCTCTCTACTTTAGCTATTGCAGTTGCCTCTGGTGCCTGTATCTATATTTACAAAAACATGAGACCTTATTTCAAGTTTACATTGCCACCATTGCCAGTGAACCCCATAGAAAATGATGCATGGACCAAGTATAAAGAGGTAAGTTTTATACAGTGCAGACAAAATAGTATTACATAAAGCATTAGAAAATAAACAACTAAACATGATTCACTAGAAAACTGTTCTATAAGATGTCTTACCATTTGGATATACCTATGTGTACAGGCCAGAACCTGCTTTGGCAGCGTGAGTGCCTTTTAATAAAAAAACAGGCTTCAAAGTACTTTTTTGTCAATATCTTCAACTTTTTTTCTTCTTATGCAAAATTGGCCAAATTTTCTGCACTTCTATGCTTTGATATGAAATATGCGAACATTTTATATTACTTAGGCAATGATTATGCCTAGCTGATGAGGCCCAACAAGGCCGAAACAGCTGTCCTTGGCTATCACTTGCAGGTAGTATGAATAAGTAGTATATTTTTATCAAAGTATTCCGGTTTTTATTATTATTATTGCTCTTAAACACAAAATATGAACTTATTATCCGCTGATTTTGGGATCAGTTTAAATTGGATTTTAAAAATGGTCAATTTTAGTCAATGAATTTTTCATTTTGTATTACTCTGGTGGAAACACGTTGCATTTTTTGGAACTCTGTTTTCACATCACTTGAGAAATTGGCCTCCTAACAACAGCTCTATAATGCTCAACCGCACAGAGTTGGAATGACTGGACAATTGATTGGTGACAAAGGCTTGCCAGTGAGCATTCACCAGCCCTAGACCGTTTCTGCTTCAGGAATACGGCACATAATAGGATGCTTAAGAATGTTCTGGGTGTCAGTGAGAGAGACAGTTCCTCGATTCTTTATCCAAGCAAACATTGAACAAGGAATTTAGTCCGCTCTAAATCCAATGTGCCAATGACTGCTTATTCTGAATATATCTGTAAGTGAAATTCTATGTTTTGTATGTAATGCATTTAAATACTCACATATTTTGTTTTACTTGTTGCCGATGTATCATATTTAATCATAATAATTTATTTAGAATCAAATCAAGCTGCTGACATCCAAAGAAAAATTCAATTGGGATGGGCGACCTTCAGCAAACTGAACAACATCTTCAGGAGTGCCCCACCAGTAAGTCTAAGAGCAAAAGTCTTCAACCATCAATTGGGTGCTGCCAACAATGACCCATGCCTGGGAACTTGGACTGCAACAAAGAAATTGGTAGGACAACCACGTATAGCACAGAGAGCAATGGAACCCATCATGATCGGGGTTTCCAGTAAGGGCAAAGTTCGAATCACAACTCTCAGGGAAATTACTAAAGTAGAGGACATTGTTCATAGAAGGGCACATTGGGCGAATAAAGACAGCAGATGGACAGAGAGACTGACATTCTGGGCACCGAGGGAAGGAAGAAGAACGCAAAGACGACCGGCGCTCAGGTGGGGCCAAGAGGTGGAGACGTTTGTCGGAAAAGTCCACTGCTGAACCAATACCAAGGAGAGGCTGAACTGGAGAACCAATACCAAGGAGAGACTGAACTGGAGAACCAATACCAAGGAGAGACTGAACTGGAGAAGCAATACCAAGGAGAGGATGAACTGGAGAACCAACACCAAGGAGAGGCTGAACTGGATAACCAATACCACAGAGAGGATGAACTGGAGAACCAATACCAAGGAGAGGATGAACTAGAGAACCAATACCAAGGAGAGGCTGAACAGGAGAAGCAATATCTAGGAGAGGCTGAACTGGAGAAGCAATATCTAGGAGAGGCTGAACTGGAGAAGCAATATCTAGGAGAGGCTGAACTGGAGAACCAATTCCCCAGGAGAGGATGAACTGGAGAACCAATACCAAGGAGTGGCTGAACTGGAGAACCGATACCAAGGAGAGGCTGAACTGGAGAACCAATTCCCCAGGAGAGGATGAACTGGAGAACCGATACCAAGGAGAGGCTGAACTGGAGAACCAATACCAAGGAGAGGATGAACTGGAGAACCAATACCAAGGAGAGGCTGAACTGGATAACCAATACCAAGGAGAGGCTGAACTGGAGAACACGTGGTGGGGTCATCGCCCATTTTAATTGCTTTTTATGAAATGTTGTCTATAAAATACGGTTAGATAAGACCATGACAACTGAGGAAAAGGGTGTCAAAGTGTACCTGTTTTTTTATAATTAGGTACTCGTAAACACAATAATTGGCTAGGACCTGCTTGACTGCCAATTAATAATAAAACAGGCTTCAATACTTTTCTTATGTAATTTCTACTATTTTTCTTCTTATGCATAATTTGCTAATTTTCTTTACTTTTATATTACTCAGGCAATGATTATGCCCAGCTGATGAGGCCCAACAAGGCCCAAACAGCTGTCCTGGGCTATCACTTGCAAGTAGTATGATTTTATCAAAGTGTTCCTGTTTTTTATGATTTTCTCTAAACAGATTACTTTGAGTTGCTTTATTAGTATGAGAGGAAGCCCATTAATCAAACTTTGTCTATAAAATACAATTGGATAACACATGTTTACCATACGACCCGTTACCTAATTGTCAATACATTTGTTTAAAATTGGCGCTCTAAAACCCATTTCATAATAAAATTATTGAGATAAAAGTTCATAAATTAAAGGCGACCAGTTTGTGAACTTTTTCCTCTAATAATTTTATTATGAAACGGGTTTTAGACTGCGGTTGATCACAGCATATTCAAATTGGTCTACAAGAGAGATAGAAGGGAAAGAGAGTGAAGGAAAGAGAGAGAGAGAGAAGCAAAGAGAGAGGGGGGCAGTGTGTTCTGTCCTTGTCTATATTTCAGTATTCAAATAAAGTGTTTGCTATTCCGTTTGTCCTGTGAGCGTTCCAATTAGTTGAAAATACCATAATTGAGTTTGATGCAGCAGTTTATGATGTGTTTGGTCCCCTGGGACTCGGGGCTCCGCTCGACTTGACATCTGAGCTCCTGCTAATTGACAACTGCTCCCAAAAGGTGCTATTTATAGGTTCTGTTTATGAACTGGCCCAGAAATGTTTACATCCTGGAAAGTGTGTACTTTTAGTGTCCGTTGTAATCCGGATACTCAATGTACAAGTCCGGATTTGCCCCGAGCCTCGCAGATTATTATTGAGCACCATTTATCTAGATTAGGCACCATTTATCTAGATTGGGCACCATTTATCTAGATTAGGCACCATTTATCTAGATTGGGCACCATTTATCTAGATTGGGCACCATTTATCTAGATTGGGCACCATTTATCTAGATTGGGCGCCATTTATCTAGATTGAACAAAATTTATCTAGATTGAGCACGATTTTAGGAATCCTCTGTTTATGTTAGAAATCCTCTATCTATGTTAGAAATCCTCTATCTGTGATAGTAAGCCTCTATCTGTGTTAGGAATCCTCTATCTGTGTTAAGAATCCTCTATATGTGAGGTACTACCCGATAAAAAAAGAATTATATCAAAATGTTAAATAGTTATCAAATGGCAGCTGTCCGAAAAGTGACCTTTCTTGTCATATCCTAATATACATTACTGTTGTAGGTTTAGATAGGAATCCTCTATCTATGTTATAAATCCTCTATCTATGTTAGGAATCCTCTATTTGTGTTAGAAATCCTCTATATATGTTAGGAATCATCTATCTATGTTAGGAATCCTCTATCTGTTTTAGGAATCCTCTATCTGTTTTAGGAATCCTCTATCTATGTTAAGAATGCTCTACCTGTGTTAGAAATCCTCTATCTATGTTAGAAATCCTCTATATATGTTAGGAATCATCTATCTTTGTTAAGAATGCTCTACCTGTGCTAGAAATCCTCTATCTATGTATGTTAGGAATCCTCTATCTATGTTAAGAATGCTCTACCTGTGTTAGAAATCCTCTATCCATGTTAGAAATCCTCTATATATGATAGAAATCCTCTATCTATGTTAGGAATCCTCTATCTATGTTAAGAATCCTCTATCTATGTTAGGAATCCTCTATCCATGTTAGAAATCCTCTATATATGTTAGAAATCTTCTATCTATGTTAGGAATCCTCTATCTGTGTTAGGAATCCTCTATCTGTGTTAGAAATCCTCTATATATGTTAGAAATCCTCTATATATGTTAGGAATCCTCTATATATGTTAGGAATCCTCTATCTATGTTAAAAATCCTCTATCTGTGTGAGGAATCCTCTATCTGTGTTAGGAATCCTCTATCTGTGTTAGGACTCCTCTATCTGTGTTAGGAATCCTTATCTGTGTTAGGAATCGTACAAAAACTCTTTGATCACTATCTTGAATTGTCATGTGCCATGCATTGCAGGTTGCCATCAAGATTATCAACACTCGCAGCATCACGGAGGATTACATTCGCAGCAATTTATTCCGCGAAGCCAAACTGCTCTCCCAACTGAAACACCCCAATATTGTCAAGTTCTATGAGTCTTTGAAGGTATGTCGCCTTGTACAGACCACAAAAGTGTCGATTTAATAAGCGTTCCCAAACGACAGGTAGTTACACACGTTTCTGTTACTATCTATAATTAGATATTTCGCGTTTCTAACAAATGAAGCGGTCAGCCTAGGTTGAACTCCTAAAACATCTCAGCTAATGTGTTCCTCTTTGTGATGACGTCATTGTGTTTTCTATCGCCGATTTACATTTCAGGCAGAGGTGTTTTATTGCATGATAACTGAGTGTGCAGAGGGCGGCGATCTGATCAGCCACATGAAGACATTCCCCGACAAAAGGATCCCCGAAAGCATTGCCCGGAGCTACTTCCGCCAGATGGTGTCCGCGCTTGCCTACATGCACGGCCGAGGCGTCATCCACAGGCGAGTGGACCGGGCCAACTGAATTTACATAGAACGTCACCACCTATTTCCTTTAAAGTATCAGCGAGATCAGTAAAACATTTGCAGATCATTTAAATATTTGCAAGATGATTTAAATGTTTGCAAGATGATTTAAATATTTGCAAGATGATTTAAATGTTTGCAAGATGATTAAACTGTTTGCAAGATGATTTAAATATTTGCAAGATGATTTAAATGTTTGCAAGATGATTAAACTGTTTGCAAGATGATTAAACTGTTTGCAAGATGATTTAAATGTTTGCAAGGTGATTTAAATGTTTGCAAGGTGATTTAAATGTTTGCAAGGTGATTTAAATGTTTGCAAGGTGATTTAAATGTTTGGAAGATGATTTAAATGTTGCAAGATGAGTTAAATCTTTGCGAGATCATTTTAATGTTTGTGAGATTGTTAAATCTTTGCAAGATCTTTGTAAAATCATTAACATATTTGCAGGATTATTAAAATCAATACAAGACCATTAAACTCTTTAAAAATCCCTAAAAATGTTTGTAAAATCATTAAAGAGTCGTACAGATACATATTTGTTAAAAAGCAATTAATCAATTAAATTGTCTATGGTTTTCGATGTTTTTGGTCTCTGAGGGCAGTAGATATTATTTTTTTCTGATCATCTTATCAGACTTCAGCTTGGGTGGAGAAACAAAATATGCCGATGCTTCTGAAGCCATCGTTTTATACATTTTGTTTTTTGTTAGATGATATTGGAGACTTGCCAGATGTTTATTTTTTTATTCAGGAGCTTAAAAAGAAATCAAACTGAGACCTTAGAAAGAGTTACTTACAATATGTTTTTAAAAAAATCAACGTTGTATTGGGCAAGTATTTGAAACAGCTAAACATTAAATGACAAACGTTGTCGAAATAGTTAATTTATTAGTACTACAGACAATAATGTAAATAGTATTTTAACAGATCGGCCACTCCTCAAAACAGTGGAGTTCATTTTCTGACTTTAGTTATCAGTTATAATCGTGCACATGTATCAAGTATCAAAGATAAATTTGGGCAGATCTCCGATCAATAATTCCTAATTTATTTGCAAATTAGATTTTCCCTTTCCCCTTATCTCCTATACATACATAGATTAAACATCAAAATGGTTTTAAAAGTGTGTTAGCTCAAACGCCAAAAATAAGTGAAATGAATATTGGGTGTTAGCTTTCAGTAGATGAAGGCTTGTGTGTTTTTATGTAGATAAATAACAGTTTAAATGTTAGAGAGCTAAAAAAGTCAAAATCGTTTAAATTGCTATTCGTGGAAATTGCTAGAAGGTGTTCAAACGTCTTTAATTTTGCTTTTAAGGACTGAAGAATTTGAATTTATAGTATCTATTGTTAGATGTTTAATAAACTTTGTTAGCTCTAATATTTAAATTTATCATTTGTTTACAAACACAGTACCTAGCAGCTAACACCCAAAAATGAATGTCTTTGTTTTAGAGTTTGAGCTAACACACTTTTTGAACTTTTTGATGTTCAATGTCCATTCTTTTTGTAATGAATTCACAAAATTCTATGTTTGTTTGGCAAAAGTGATGACACCAGCTAAGATTGCCATGTAATCAATTATCTTTTATAAAACATAGTTATAAGACTAATTGCTTGTGGCTATGCCATTTTCGTGCCCCTAGCAACAGTTGCTAAGTGGGAAATTTATTTTAAACAGTTTAATATGGTAAGTAAGGTTTCATGTGGCCAACTACCCATCAAAGCATTTTTATATGGGACGTATTTGTAAACAATCATTGTTGCTATGCAATGTTGGCGTCCCTAGCAATTGTTTAGCCCATTTGTTAACTGGTAACAGTTGCTAAGTTGAAAGTTAAATTTAAAAATCTATGAGTTATAAATCTGAAATATCTGGTTAAAGTTTAAGGTGTAAAATAGTTCTGCCCAAAAAAATGCATTTTCTTCCATCCCCGGCAATGTAGTCATAGATATCGTCGCTCTACCATCTCCGCAATGTAGTCATAGATATCGTCGCTCTACCATCTCCAGAATGTAAACATAGATATCGTCCCTCTACCATTTCCAGAATGTAAACATAGATATCGTCGCTCTACCATCTCCGCAATGTAAACATAGATATCGTCCCTCTACCATCTCCGCAATGTAGTCATAGATATTGTCCCTCTACCATCTCCGCAATGTAGTCATAGATATATTCCCTCTACCATCTCCAGAATGAAACATAGATATCGTCCCTCTACCATCTCCGCAATGTAGTCATAGATATTGTCCCTCTACCATCTCCGCAATTTAGTCATAGATATCATCCCTCTACCATCTCCAGAATGTAAACATAGATATCGTCCCTCTACCATCTCCGCAATGTAGTCATAGATATCGTCGCTCTACCATCTCCGCAATGTAGTCATAGATATCGCTCTCTACCATCTCCGCAATGTAGTCATAGACATTGTCTCTCTACCATCTCCAGAATGTAAACATAGATATTGTCGCTCTACCATCTCCAGAATGTAAACATAGATATCGAAATTGACAAAAATGTATGAAGTATTCATAAAAAGCCGAATCTCTGTATAATTTAATCCTCTGTGATGTCGTGTACAGTTCGATTTCTATGTAATAAACTATCTAATTTGCAGAGGATTTTTTTGAACATTTGTAAGCAAGTACATACTCTGTTGATTTTATTTGCAGCAAATTGTCGTGTAATTATTTCTATTTGTATTTCAAATAATTTAAAAATGGAATAATGAATTAAATATTTAGATCTTCAATTCCTATCGATCTAATTGTTCCCTTTCTCAGATCTCTTAGAATATTGAATGGCGTTATTCTCTATTAAGTGTAAAATGCTGACATGTTTTTGGCATATCGAAGATTGTTTTGTTAGTCGTCATTTACCTGCACATAGCTTGAGAAACCTCTGCCAATACTGCCGATTTCTCAGCTTTCGTATTCGCATACCACCCTCCCCTCCCCAAGCTTGCATTCCATTGACAAGATTTATTGATTGATCTTACAAATGTTTTATTGTGTTCTCATTAATGGCCATATCAACCAACATCTGTGACACCACTGCAGGTAACAGGTGCGTGTGTGTATGTGTGTGTGTGGAGATTCCTGCATTCCATGAAACTTGTCGAGTCTAGACAGCCTGGCTATTCACTGACAACAGCTGAACCAAAATTATGAGAATTCAGCGATAATCTCGGGCGAAATGGAATTTTTACGACGCTGAAAATAAATTAGTTTCAATTATTGAGCTAAAATTAGCTATAGGTATGTAGGCAGCAACGCACATTTGCCTCCCTGGATTCCATAGCGCGATTCCCATAGAAAAATATCATAAATGAATTATTTGTTTTACAGAAGCTGGTTAATCCAATTTTAAATCTACAATTGTTAATGTTTAGTCAAAATTATTAATCTGCTTAGACATGTAGATGAGGAATTCATCAACTATTCATTGGTTTATATCTGTTAAGAGCAAAAATAAAAAAACGGGAATACTTTAATAAAAATTACTACTTATTCATACTACTCGCAAATGATAGTCCAGGACAGCTGTTTCGGCCTTGTTGGGCCTCATCAGCCAGGCATAATCACAGCCTGAGC